>RWGZ01001669.1:0-178523 GCA_009725065.1 Utricularia reniformis | reverse complement strand
GGTCGAACGAAAAAGTAATACGAAAGCAAGAAGTAAAAAGACACGATTTTTGTAGGTGGAAAACATTTCTGTAAAAGAAAGGATAAAAAACCACTGCGGCCGTAGCCTTTGAATCCACTATAAACGTTAAGTTCGTAGATTTACAATAGGAGAACATGATGTAGAAAACCAAAGAAAAAAGATCATGTTTTGATGGCCGTAGTCGTAGGTTTCCCGGGCGAAAAAGAAAAGAATAGCGGCCTACTCCTTAGGTCAAGAATCCAAACTCCCCTCCTTAACACTTTAGCCATGTTTATATAAGTGATATGTCCAGCCCAATTCTAACTCAGTAGGCCCACCAATAATTGAGTGCAATATATAATGACCATTAATATCTAAATTAGGCACATGGGTCCAGTAAATAAGTAATCCGATCAAAATACCACGATAAACTATAAACAATGTCAATCATCAAAATATCACGATCTGCTTCATTTCTCGACTTGGGAATGACTATATAGAAATATATGTGTCCTCAAATAATAAATATCTCAGGGTGATATCCCACAGACGGCGCCAATGTTATTGCTGCTAAAAATCCGCAATAACAAGATTTAGACCCCTTTTACGGATAGGGGTCGAACGAAAAAGTAATACGAAAGCAAGAAGTAAAAAGACACGATTTTTGTAGGTGGAAAACATTTCTGTAAAAGAAAGGATAAAAAACCACTGCGGCCGTAGCCTTTGAATCCACTATAAACGTTAAGTTCGTAGATTTACAATAGGAGAACATGATGTAGAAAACCAAAGAAAAAAGATCATGTTTTGATGGCCGTAGTCGTAGGTTTCCCGGGCGAAAAAGAAAAGAATAGCGGCCTCCTCCTTTGGTCAAGAATCCAAGCCCCCCTCCTTAACACTTTAGCCATGTTTATATAAGTGATATGTCCAACTCAATTCTAACTCACTAGGCTCACCAATAATTGAGTGCAATATATAATGACCCATTAATATTTAAATTAGGCACATGGGTAAAAATCTATATAGATATTGTTCGGCCATCTGGATTGCTTCTTCAAATAGAAACTATAAACGCACTCACTTGTAGCGGAGTTTGACCCTCGGCCATTTCAATAACAGTCGAAAATATATGACCCTTCAAAAATAACGGATTTTGGAGGACATGCCTTATAAATGAGTAGTTATTTGAACTCGAGATTGTTCTACCTTCATCAATACATCTTTGCCACCGGTATATACTTGCACCCGGGGGAATCACACTCTCACCGCCGGTGTATACTTGCACCCGGGGCCGTCACACTGTCCCGTCGGTATAAACTTGTACCCGAGGTCATCACGGTGCCACTTGCACCACGGAATGACATTGTCCCGTCGGTATAAACTTGCACCCGAGGTCATCACGATGTCCACTTGCACCACGGCGTCACATTGTCCCGTCAGTATAAACTTGCACCCGAGGTCATCACGGTGCTCACTTGCACCGTGGCATCACATTGTCCAGTCGGTATAAACTTGCACCCGAGGTGATCAAGGTGCCACTTGCACTGCAGCATCACATTGTCCCGTCGGTATAAACTTGCACCCGAGGTTATCACGGTGCCCACTTGCACCGCGGCATCACATTGTCCCGTCGGTATAAACTTGCACACAAGGTCATCATGGTGCTCACTTGCACCGCGGCATTACATTGTCCCATCGGTATAAACTTGCACCCGAGGTCATCACGGTGCCACTTGCACCGCGGCATCATATTGTCCCGTCAGTATAAACTTGCACCTGAGGTCATTACAGTGTCCACTTGCACCGCGGCATCACATTCTCGCCGCCAGTATATACTTGCACCAGAGGCCACTGCATAAATGGACCACCCTCCGACCAGGGCGCGACCCTCGCCGGCGTCTCAGGTAGGAATCGGGTATAAACTTGCACCCCGTTTTACCACAGAAACATGCTCGGTACTAAGCCGGCTATCTCATAATAAATCATGACATATTCCCACAATATCTATGTACAGTTAGTTCTGAAGCGGACATGAAGACTCATCATGTTCAAAGTATTTTTACACAGTATCTAATTTGACGAGTTTGAAAATGATCGACTATAAGACAGGCGGTACATTGCATTTCTAATCTAACATATTATTTTATTCCATCCTCCATCGTACTAAAACGCAATGGACCAACTCACATCCTATCAGTCCCCTAGTCGATTGAATTCATGTCGTCAAAAAATATACTCAAAAAATTAGAATATGACCATAAAAAAGAGAGGAAATTTTATTTTAAAAAGATCGATGAGTCACGTCTATACATAATACTTGCACAAATTGGAAATATGCCAAGTCCGTGGAAGCTCCTCTCTGCTCATATTCGCAATCTTATACGTTCCTTCTCTCACCACTGCCGTCACTCTATACGGGCCTTCCCATTTTCGATCTAGCTTACCAACATGCCTTGAGACTTCCACTTTCTTTAGAATTAAGTCCCCAACTTTTAACAACATGGGGCGGACGTCTTTATCGTGCTTTTTAGCCATCCGCCTTTTACAAACCTCCATTCGTATGGTAGCTCTGTCTCTGAGATCGTCAACACAATGAAGATCCAACTTTCGCATATCCTCTTTCAATACTTCATCGTAAGCAATGACCCTCTCGGATAAAATCGTCACCTCTACTGAAGAAACGGCCTCAGAGTCATATACCAAAGAGAACGGGCTAAATCTAATGGTAGACCTTGGTGATGGCCGATATGCTCACATTACATTATGCAGCTCATCTACCCATGAGGCTTTAGATTCATCTATCCTTGTTTTTAGCTGCTGCAAAATGATACGATTAATAACTTCAGTAAGCCCGTTCGTTTCTGGATGTGCCACGGATGTAAACCATTGTTGAATACCATAACACCCGCACCATTTGCTAACTCGTTTTCCAGAGAATTGCGTTCCGTTATCTGATACTAAAATTCTGGGAATTCCAAATTTACATATAATATATCTCCAAATGAAACTTATAACTTCATGTTCCCGGACTCAGGCCACAGTTTCGACTTCTATCCACTTAGAGAAATGTTCTACAGCCACAATACAGAATTTCTTTTGGCTAGGTACGGTCGGGAAAGGGCCTAAAATATCGATACCCCAAGTGTCAAAAGGACATGTTGTTGGCAGAGGTCTCATGTTCGCTCTCGGCACGTGGTGCACATTCGGGTGAAACTGGCAAGCGGAACAAGCTCGAACAAAATTCACACAATCTTTTATTACTGTTGGCAAAAAAAACCCGACCCTCTTAACTTTCATTGCTAAAGATCGACCTGCCAAGTGGTCACCATAGTCCCCGGCGTGAGCTTCTTCCATAACGGCTTTCGCTTGTACTGGGGACAAGCATCGAAGATAGGGTCCTCCAAAATTTTTCTTGTACAACTTCTCATCTACATACACAAAGTTTGTGGCTCTTTGCATTGTCCTGCGGGCCTCGCCTTCATCGGCGGGTAATTCTCTCTTAACCAAATAATTGACAATCACATCTTTCCAAGAAGGTTCATCTGTTACTGCATCCAACAAAAACCACGTATCGTTCGAAAGTTCTAAGCTTGCAACTTCGGCGGTCTGTCTCTCTGCTAGACTGAGAGATGGCTGATAATGGATCATAATCGTTATTTTTGACTCATATGAGAGTTCTAAGATCGTGGCTGACTTAAGAAGACCGTCAGCACTGGTGTTTTGCTCTCTCGGGATATATGTAAGAACGAATGTCTTGAGGCCTTTCGCCACTTCCTTCAACTTGTCTACGTACATCCACATATGCTCACCTTCGGTGACCAAAGTATATGCAAAACTGGTTCACTACTAACTGTGAATTGGAGTGAGCATGCAAGCGAACAATTCCGATCTCGACTGCTAAGTTAACACCAAATATCAGGGCATCGTATTTGGCAACGTTGTTGGTTGGAGAGAAACGCAGTTTTACTGCGTATTCATATTTCTCACCAGACTTTCTTTCCTTAAAATAAACGCCGATACCGGCAAGCCCAGCAGAAACTGACCCATCGAAAAATGCATCCCAGTATTCCTCATTATCCAATTCTTCTGATCGAGTCATTTCCACTATGAAGTCCACTAATACCTGGGTCTTTAAAGCCCGTCTCGAGATATATTCAATCTGATACTGCCCTAACTCTATATTCCACTTCGCTAGCCTACCAGAGGCATCGATTTTCGATAATACGCTTCTGATAGGTTGATCTGTTAAAACCGCAATATGGTGACCTTGGAAGTAATGCCTTAATTTTCACGAGGCAACTATTAAGGCTAACACAAATTTATCCAAATCTATATAGCGGGATTCCGCTCCTTGCAATTTCCTGCTGACATAAAACATTGGTCTATGCTATTTGTCGCTAAGCCTGACTAAGGCGGCACTCACTACCTTTTTAGATACAGCTAAATACAAATCCAATGATTCCCCAGGGGATAGGGGAGACATAAATGGTGGTTTACTCAAGTAATCTTTCAGAATTTCGAAGGCCATATTGTATTCATCATCCCAATACAATAGATTTTTCTTGCGCAATACTCGGAAAAATGGTAAACTTCTCTCTGCGGATCGCCAAATGAAACGATTTAATGATGCTAATCGACCTGTTAATCTTTGGACTTCTCTAACAATTGTCGGAGGAGTCATTTTCTGTATGGCCGTTATCTTATTAGGATTCATCTCGATTCCCCTTTCTGATACCATAAATCCATGGAATTTTCACCCCTTTACACATAAGGCACACTTAAGCCGATTCAACTTCATTCGATATTTCTTCAATATATCAAAACACTCACTCATATATTGAATGTGATTATTCCCGTGCCGACTTTTTATCAATATGTCATCAATATAAACTTCCAAACATTTCCGATCATATCCTTTAATATCGAATTCATTAGACGCTGATAGGTGGCCCCAGCATTTTTCAAACCGAATGACATAACTTTATAGCAAAAAATACATTAATTGGTCATAAAATAGGTAAACAAATTGTCTTCATAATGCATAAAAATTTGGTTAGAACCCTTAAATGCGTCTAAAATACTAAGAAATTCAAAGTCATAGGTCGCATCCACCATCATGTCAATGGCCGGCAGCGGATACTTATCCTTCAGGCATGCTTTATTCAAATCGATAAAATCAATGCAAACTCTCCAACCATTATTCGACTTTGGGACCACCACTGGATTCGAGACCCAATCCGCGTATCTGACATGCTCTATGAACCCCGCCTGCTACAAACTTTCCACTTCCTTATCAATGGCTCTTTCTTTCTCAGGGGAAAACTTCCTCTTTTTCTGATGAATTGGTCGCACATATGGGTTAACATTGAGTCTATGTGCAAACTTGGGGGTCTACCCCCACATAATCCTGATAAAACCAAGCAAAAATATATATATTATTTCGCAAAAAAGAAATTACCTCCTTTTCAAGCTCTGGCGTCATTTCAGAACCGATTATCACTGTCTTTTCCTGGTCATTGGAGAATAAAGACATTGTCTTAATACCTAAGGGTTCAATCTTCATCTCGTTTTCTTTATATTTCCTATTGTAGGAAGTGTCAACTCAATCCATTACTTCTTCGGATAAGACTTCCACCATACAAACATGTTTCTTTGCTTTCGACCCATCCATACCACTCATGCACATTATGTTATAGAAAGCACGCGCCAGTTCTTGATCTCCTTTCATTTTTCCAATGCCTGAAGGTGTGGGGAATTTCATCATCAAATGTGGTTGAGAGACCACAGCCCCAAATAAATTCAAAGAACTTCTCCCAAGAATTGCATTATAAGGAAGTATAGGGAGATCCACGACTACGAATTCCACAAATAAAGTCCTTGATATTACTTGATCTCCCAAAGTTAATGGCAGAAAGACAGATCCCTCAGCAGCAACAACACTATTATTAAAACCAACCAATTTTGTTTGCCCGGATGGAGCTTGGTGGTTCCCTTCAAAGACATTTGTTCGAAAGCTGCAAGAATCAAGATATTGGTGGCAGCTCCGGTGTCGACTAACACTCGAGAAACATGATGATTAGCAATAATAGGAGAGATGACGAGAGCATCATCCTGCGGTGAGAAAACTCTGGATAAATCTTCAGGTCCAAAAGATATGGCCATTTTTTCCAAGTCAGATAACTTGACTTGGTTAACTTCCATGAAGCGACCTTTCTGTTCCAACTCATGGTAGGATCGCTTACGAGCTCGACTTGAATCCCCCACGCTCCTTCCACCAGCAATAGTCATTATATTGAGGCCTAGATTTCCCCACCTCGGCTGGGCTTCCTCAAAATTCAAAATAGGTTGACCCGGATTCGGGCCAGCAGGGGGGAGGAGGTACTTGCTGGTTTCCATGGGCAGGTTGATAACCTTCTTGCCGATATCCTTGCTGATTCCTTTGCGGCTGATTCCTACCGCAACCACGATAATTATTGTCTCTCCTTTAATCTCTGCGGTTCTGCCGACCACCATTAAAAAATCCTCTTTGGCCACCCCTCTGATGATGGCCACGTTGTCCTCCATATCCACGACCCCTTGTGTTTGGTCGTGGCGGGTCTGCCTTTGGGGGTTTAGCTGTTGTTCCCAACTGGACACTCATGTCAACCTTCCCCTTTGGGGGTTTAGCTGTTGTTCTCCTTTGAGCTTCAACTTCCTCCAATTGAGCGATTAAAGTACGTCTTCGCTCTTCCAAATCTTTGTCGGTTTTGGTTTGATCCGCGGATCTAGAGCTCGTTGGTGGTGAAAGGCATGCATTATTACGGAATGCAACTCGACCAACTCTCGTATATTCATAACATCTAGATAAACACCGAGACGGAGGAGGATAAAAAATAGATGCCCTTCCGGATGAAATCCCGCTCCGGGAGGGTCGAACAGTGACATTTTGAGCAGGAGGCTCCTCCAGGATTGACGATTGAGCCCACGGTAACGCAGCAACCTCATCGTTCGCCCCAGGATTAAGTTCCACCTCAATCTCTTCATCGAAAACATCCTCATCAGAATTCCGAGTAGTAATGATAACAGAAATCCAAAACACAGCAATAAAGCTCTCAATGGGATAAAATCTCGGTCCCCACGGACGGCGCCAAACTGATCTCGTCTAAAAATATTTTAGAGTGTTCATTCTTAGATCGGTCAATTTTTAATTACTCGAAATTTAATTGTTGTGGGGACACGAGCGATATACGAGGTTGGGTCCACAATGTGTGGGCTTACGTCCTCGGGAGAGCGAAGCTCAACCTTGGTTTTCACTATAATAATCGAGAGATACAATTACAATGAATAGATATCGATAATCTGAGCAAAAACGATACGAAAAGCATTCAAATTTGTTCCGCCACGCCATAACTGCCGAAAACTCACGAATAGAGAGCTGGCCGCGAGTTTTCGATCCAAATCTCATGAATAGTGATGTAGTCAAACGAAAACTCACGAATGAAGGTCTGGCCGCGAGTTTTTGAACCAAATCTCGCGAATAGTGAAATCTCGCGAATGAAGCAAAGTGTTGTGGGTACGAAGCTGCGTAACGGAGGGAACTCTACAAAAACTCGCGGATAGGGGTTGAAAAGCGAAATCTCGCTAGTACCTTCACAAGTTCGAGAGAGAGCCTTGCTTTGGGAGGTACAAAAAGATTCTAAATCCTTTTTCAGTGCCTTGGGGCTCATATTTATAGAGAAATTCATCTCAATTAATTAGTTTTAGGCCCAGGAGCTCAATTTCACTTGATTCAGCCCAAAGTACTCAAATAATATTTAATTAAACTGAAATAAATGTCATACCGCAATAGAACTTCGGAAATGCATCTCGATCGAGAAATAGCCGGAAATGTCGATGAGATAATACCGGAAACCTCGTAAAATAATTCATTGCTTTCAGATATCGAATATACAGCCAAAAATATAGCTACAACTTACCGGTGCGCTCCTCGGGTGCTGATGAGAACTCTGGGACCGGGTACCCTGTAATGGGTGAGGCCCGATAACAGTTGGGCCAACTTAAATAATCAAAACAAACACTTATAGCCCACTTACACCTTTAGGAAGAGCGGCCCGATGTTCAACACAGAGGACCGAAGATAACCTTAGTAAAAATAAGCGTTATCTGCCAGCTGGCTCCGAGGCTTGGTCCGAACAGTTATAAAACGATTACAGGCTCTCGGTTCCACGCTTCGGGCCCTGTCACGTTTATCACGCTTCTGGCCCGATCACGCAGACCACGCATCGGTCCCAGCCTCGTTTTACATCCTGCGATAACAACCTCTAACAAACTTGTCAGAGGCGGTTACAGGATGTGGATTACACTCGACGGCAACTCTATAAATACAAGGCAAGACGAAGGAAAAGACATGACCCTTTGGATGCAGAAGAACAGGCTGTTACGCTGCCGGATTCTTCTTGCTTTCTTTACCTCGTCATTTTCATTAGTCTGTTTTGTATGAACTTTGATTCATTTCTTTAGTGAGCAGGCTAAGAGCATAATCAGCTCTTAGTCGAGTGGTTTTCACCCCAATTCACGGGGTTTGCACTATATATTGTCGTGTATTTACTTTGGTTTTTAGCTTTTAAATCGTCTTCCACATTTTAAAGAAATCAGAGCCGAGTTCGTTTATTGAACGAACCGGACGACTGTTGGTACCCCCTAAAAAGGGACCATAACAGTTTGGCACCGTCCGTGGGGACGATTTTTTCTAATCCCATTTGAGATTTCTACCTGGGATAGGATAATCAAAGGCATGGCAACTGCAACTCCGACGAATGATAGTGACGTGCTTCCCGACAGTCTTCCAGCACCAACATTCACATTGCAGGATTTGGAGGCTGTCGTAAGGAAGGTGGTACTGGAAATTACGACGGAGAAAAGTGGAGCGGAACCACCTGCTTTCTCAAGCCCTGTTCCCAGAAACAGAGGGTATGAAAGCGATCCCGACGAACACAGCACTGATGAGGAAGAAGCCTTCAGGCGTGGCGTCAACACAAGGAGGCCTAGATATCGATCTACTCCTCCCCCTCCAGCTAGAGCTCTAACTCCCGCTCCTGGAAATGACCAGGAGCAGATGCAGCGACGGATGGAAGAGCTCACCAGGGAGTTGGAGGGTATGCGTGCGCTGAAGGATTGCGAACCGAATCTGGGACGCAATCCTGGCTTATTTAACAAGGCCATGGAGGCCCCTATCAAGCGAAGTAAGGACGACGATTGGTGGCATAATTTACATGTTGTCCAAGCGTCATCCCAGCAATCTGAAGGTGTATCAGCCGCCTTGGGAGATTTGATGCTCCCCTTTTCAGAAGAAATCTGGGCAGCAGTCCCAGATCGACATTATCGCAACCCCGAGGGATGCCGATATTCCGGGGCGATGGTGATCCTATTGATCACGTCGCTGATTTTGAGTTACGTATGGGAACGGTTCGGGCCTCGGATTCACTGAAGTTCCGCATCTTCGCGGTAGGATTACAAGGCGATGCCCGAACTTGGTTCAAAAATTTGCCGGCCCGATCCATACAGTCGTATGGTGGGTTTATTTTGTCTTTCTCTGAGCAGTTCGCTCCAAATGTAGGACCGCCCCGAAGCAGGCAGGAACTATACCAGTTAAAATATATTCCGGCGAAAATGAGTCTTCGGTCCTTTATGGAGAAATTCAACAGGACCGCCCGTGGCATCAAGCTTGAGCTTCGGGACAAAATTGATATTCTACAGCAGGTCTTAGGACCGTGCGGCCTTTCGGCCAGTTTGGTGAAGAGCCCACCATCTACCTTGGGGAAACTGTTTCAGAAAATCAACAAATATATTAAGGTAGATGAAGCGCTGGGGCTGGGTTATCGGAAGCCTAGCGGGAATTCTGAGCCCGCAGGTGATCATCGGGTTTCCTTCCCGAAGAAACAGTCGCAAGAAGTAGCGGCTGTGAATGAAAAAAATGTCCCCCCGAAGCAGGAGGACAACCGGGTGTATTGCGAGCTTCATCATAATCGCGATCATTCAACCTTGAAGTGCCCGTTGCTGAAAGAGACGGTAGAGGCAATGGGTAAAGAAAAGCCCGACCGAAACGGTCAGAAGGGCAAATGAGCGGAATCCCCCCTAAGGGGCCATCAAGGTGACGATCGTCACAGGCCGCGGGGAAGAGATAATCGGGGACAGCCCCGAAACTATAACGATCGGACGGAGGACCGAAGGTCTCCTCCGCCANTTGGTGCGCACCGCTATATAGTATAACTTACGACACCCCAACAGACCTTTCCCCTTTCGGGACCCAACCAAGAACAGATTAAAGAAATGTTCTAAGGTTGGGGCCCGACGCTGTTGGTGACAATAAAAGATAAACGCTATAATATATACATAACTGCCCGGGAATAACGCAAAAGTGGGGCAGTGGATCTCCTTAAGCACGGCCGCTACAAAAGGGTGTAGCGGAAAACGAAGCCCGCACCTTAAAGAGGCGTAGCTTACTGGAATAGCGGACGCCGGCACATTCATCTCCGCCGGAAGGAAACAGGGAACATCTTCCCGTCCCTTCCAGATAGAGTAATGCGCCGGGATTGAAAACCTAGACCTAAATTCCTCAATGTCTAGCTCAGACATAAAGGGATAACGCGTTTTATGAGGAGCCATAAGCGGTTACCTTAGAAAGAAAAGATTGAGAGGCGGTTTGGCGAAACAGCGGTTGAAGGCACAGAGCTTGACTGCAAGTTTTTTCTCACGAGAATGACGATGAGAATAAACAGTGCCCAGAACCCCGATTTAAATATTAATCTCCCAACCAATGGTGTGCTGTCACGTAATACTGTCCACAACTGTGACAGTACGGACTGTACTCATCACGCCTTTTGAACTTTCGAATATGAAGAGGCGCGGGCTAAGATATTAATATTTAAAGAATATCAAGGGTAAAAAGATAATTTAAACCGTTGTTAGTTAATTTTAAGCATAATCTGCCCCTGCTCTAAGGCAAAGATCGGTCCCCTGGACTCTCACTATCTACAGGTACGGTCCTCAGTTATCATGAATGTATAAACATCATGTGATCGGTCTTGTATCACCTCTGCGAGTGGCAATCAAGCCCGAGGGGCTAGTGATGAGAACTCTGGGACCGGGTACCCTGTAATGGGTGAGGCACGATAACAGTTGGGCCAACTTAAATAATCAAAACAAACACTTACCGCCCACTTACACCTTTAGGAAGAGCGGCCCGATGTTCAACACAGAGGACCGAAGATAACCTTAGTAAAAATAAGCGTTATCTGCCAGCTGGCTCCGAGGTTCGGTCCGAACAGTTATAAAACGGTTACAGGCTCACGCGTTCCACGCTTCGGGCCCTGTCACGTTTATCACGCTTCGGGCCCGATCACGCAGACCACGCATCGGTCCCAGTCTCGTTTTACATCCTGCGATAACAACCTCTAACAAACTTGTCAGAGGCGGTTACATGACGTGGATTACACTCGACGGCAACTCTATAAATACAAGGCAAGACGAAGGAAAAGACAGGACCCTTTGGATGCAGAAGAACAGGCTGTTACGCTGCCGGATTCTTCTTGCTTTCTTTACCTCGTCAATTTCATTAGCCTGTTTTGTATGAACTTTGATTCATTTCTTTAGTGAGCAGGCTAAGAGCATAATCAGCTTTTAGTCGAGTGGTTTTCACCCCAATTCACGGGGTTTCCACTATATATTGTCGTGTATTTACTTTGGTTTTTAGCTTTTAAATCGTCTTCCACATTTTAAAGAAATCAGAGCCGAGTTCGTTTATTGAACGAACCGGACGACTGTTGGTACCCCCTAAAAAGGGACCATAACAGGTGCCAAATTACGAAAATACCATTGGCCCCGTTCGGGGCCGAATTTGTCTAAAACTAATTGAAAGGTTATTGAAATGCTCATTTATAGGTCCAGGAGGTCCGAATTACGAGAATACCCCCAAAACAATAGAGTGACATAAATATACGAGAATACCGAAAATATCATCTAGCCACGTTGGACAAGCTCCCGGAATGTCATAATACCGAAAATACCCCCGAGTAATATCAATATGTCATGGAAAAGTTGTTGGGTACCATGTACATCGATTGGTTCATAAAGGAACTGTCATTGACCGATACCAAATTTGGAGTGCGTGGTTACATATTCAATAAGGATTGAAGTTTCTACGCTCAAACTTTTTCGACCAAATGAATATGCATTGAAGGAAAAAAAGAGAGAGTAACTGCTAACTTCAGTAGAATTAGATGTTACATTTCGCAACTCTAAAAGAGTAACCCGGGTTAGACGATAAGAAAGGAGGAAACAAAGACACCGTATGGACATGGTCATTTCAAGAGCATGTATGTATGCTGAGGGTGTGTCGAGAAGGCAGCCAGGCTTGTCGTCCAATACTGTGCATTGATGGCACACATACGAAGGAAGTGTTATGCGGTCAGGTACGAGTTTACGTTTTAAGGTATTTTTATAATTGTTTGAAAGCATCATGAGTACTATTGTTTATGGAATGCAAGGTCTTGGTTGTTGTTGGATTAGACTTCAACAATAGTGTTTACCCGTTCGCGTAGGCGCTTGTTGAGTTGGAAAATCTCGAGAGCTGGGTTTTGTTTCTGAAGTTTATTAACAAGACACGATGATCAATAAGGCCAACATGTCAAGTACACAATTATGTGTGATCGAGGATCCAGACTACTGCTAGCGCTCCAGCTAATACTACTGCAAGTTCAGGTATGTTTTTCTAAGAATTTTGTTGTAGGATAAAACTTTCACTGACTTCGTGTAACAAATTCGCCATTTTATGCTATACATTCTCGCCAACTTGAAGACGAATAATTGTTTCTCTGAATCTGCATAATGTATTGATTGGGCCACTGTAAAGTCTTCCACAAAGGAGGACTTCGAACGTCATATGTTGTCGCTACGGAGTGCATGCCATGAAGCTTTGTTTGAAATAACTACATTTTCGCCGAAGCATTGTTCAGGTGTTTTTAACCATACATCAAAGAGTGCAATATTATTGAATAACACAACCGAAATAATAAAATAATATTAATGGCTCGTCGGCAACATGTTATCGACTTATTTGAGGACATGCGTACTTTTATTTAGGATCTTAGATGTCATATATGGTGTAATGACCCGAATAATTAGAGATCCGTTAAACGAGAATTGATTACAAGATAAGAATTAAGGTTTGAGTTTCGAGGAATAAACTCTATTTGAGGTGGGTAGTATGTGACAAATTCTAATTTTACAAAATTAAATAAGTTAATATAAAATTTAAGATAAATAAGATGTAGAATGACTATACGTATATGTATTGATTTCACGTTACTATAGAAGAAGAATAATGATTTACAAGAAACATATAACACATATTTGGGATGGAAAAGATGGCGATGGGGGGTTAGGGTTCGGAAAAGGCTCTTAATTTAACCTAAGACCCAATACGATACGTTGGGGGGTAAGAGAATTGGTTCATTGTTGGTGGCTGTAGAATGAGAAATCGACCACGTTGTTTTCTTCAACTCCTTCTCCATCCTCATCCTCCAAGAACCCCTCGTTTGCGGCCTCAAACCTATACCAAAAATTGTTTATTAGAGGCATACTCAAGATTCCTGGAGAGCAGGTAAGGGAGTGCCTTCAACCAGGTGAAAATGTGGGGAGAATTGTACTTATCTATAGAAAGGGGGCCATGAATACTCGCCCTCTACAAATTCTTATTGCTCGAAGAGGTTGTGTATTTTGATAACACTTTGCAAACATGATGTCTAGGGCGAAATTCATATGAATTATGTTGGAAAATAGAAGAATTGTGCATCTGGGGGCTATATGTGTGGGAATTTAGTAGATTTAGTGGTGGTGTTGATAGTTGGTTTCCTCAATTCTTTAAAAAAGTCACCTTCGGGTGTATGCGAAAAATGTTACTGCTTGTGGGAGGAAGGTGAATAGAGGTGAATGAAAGAAAATAACAACCTGGGAGAATGGATGTGCTCGGGCAATGGTATTTCATTAGATTGATGAAGAGATAGCCACTAGGTTCAAGGGGAGAAATAAAAAGTTGTGTGCATGCCAAAGTTCTGTTGCCGAGAAATGTTGGGTTCCTCAAGTGACCTTGGAATCTAATTATCGTTGATTGAATGAAGTAGACAAGATGTAGGGTAATATGTTAGATTGATATCTTCGAAAACTCATAATGAATTGATTACGAATTAGAGTGTTGGACAATGTGCGAAGTAAAGGTACGCAGAATGATCAATCAAATAATATAAGGTTTATGCTATTTTATTCTTTTTTACGATGAAATGTTGAATTAAAATGTTTTGGGATACGTTGTCCATATTGGTGCGAGCGCCCGCCAGGAGAGGGTGTTTCTATATTATATTTATGAAATGTTATGAAAGAATAAGACTTGGGGTGAGGAATGATGAATCGTCCGATCGAACCCGGCATCGTGCCTAGCACACGATTCGCCAAAGGAAGGGCATGCCTAATGAATGGAACGATATGTTCCAAAATTGAAACATACGTACGGAATGGGCAGAACGGACCCGAGTGAGAAAAGGGGAGCGTCTGAGTACACACTCGGGGAAGGGAAGCATACGGCTCGTTGAGTCAACCAACAGCTAACGGTTGGCTTGGGCGAGACAGGTCACCAGGCATGTAAAACAGAACCGACAAGATAAGAAAAAGGTACATGAGGAAAGGAAAAGTAATGTTTCGAGTAATGTTTCAAGATAAGTTATTACAAGTTTTATAAAGTTATTTAAATGAGCTTCAAAAAATAAAATAAGTTTTCAAGTAGAACTTTTATAATAATGTTTTACGATGAGTTTTACAAGAAGTTTTCAAAACAAAATGAGTTTTCAAAAGTAAAGATGTGTTAGAAATAAAGTTATGTTTTTAAAGAGTTTCAACCGAAGTTTCTATTATTCGATTATGAACGCTCTACAGTTTCGTAGAAAATGAATAGATTAAGGAAAACGTGGGAAGAGTCAGTCGTCGGCTGGTGCCATGAGATATTATGAAGTCGAGAAGGGAGTTCATTGAGATGTTAGCGAGAGGAAGAGTTGAAGAGAATTAGATAAAGTTCGCATAAGTTTAGTTAGGATAAATATTCCGATGTTGTAAATTTTATTATATTATACTATAGAAAAAGTGTATTGTGTTCCAAAGAAGAGTGGAGCACGGCATGTCGTGCACCGAAAACGGCTAAGCCCTTTTTCATGGATGGATTTATTTGTCCAAAAAAATTATCATCTCTATTTGAGACATCATGTGTAGGTGCTACAAGAGTTCTAATAAAGGTTTGTCCATTTCGGTGGACTTGGCTTGCACATAATGACAGACATTGATGCAACTTGTTAACGCATACTTGTTCTTAAAACTTGTGGCAATTGACTTGCATGTTTTGTAAGGTTGTGGTTTTAACGAATTGTACTATTATCTTGTTACTTGCTTATTTGTAGGTATCTCGTGCAAACATGTCTTGAGGGCCATCTAAAAGAAAAAACAGCTGTCAAATAACTATATAAGTCTTTTTTTGTGTTTCTAATTTTATTGCAGTGTATTGTGCACCGCTCGAGGGTGTTCTAGGGCATGTGCATTGGCCATTCAGTGAAGAAATACCCCGCTTCCGTCTGTTTTTAGGAAATTCAAGCGTGGAAGGTCGTCCACAAAAATGAAAGAAGCTTACAACAAACCGAAAAGTAGTTTTGGCATTCCCTATTCAATACGAAAATAAGAATGACGTGTGGGGTATATGGAGAACTTGGCTACAACAAGAGATGTTGTAGGCGAAGCAATCTGAAGAAAGATCAAAAGGTGATTATGCAATGTTTTTTCGTTTTTGTTATTCAATGCATTGACAAGTGTATTGCTATGAATGAATGCCAATTTATTTGTGTACATGGAAATGGAAGATGGCAATAAACAACATGTATACCATACATTTATAATCTAACGATAAAGAATAATAACATATTTATTGTTTGTTTGTTCTTTCAGGCATACCATCCAAATATGGATTCTATCCATTCAGAGTCTACATCCGAGAAATTATGTCACTTGGATTACGTTAAATTTTGTTTTGAATATATGTGTTGCATTTTGTGCTACAAAGTTAAGGATCCATGCATGACACAATGTAGAATAAGAATCACGGCATCCCAACTACGAACGACAATGTTGCTCAGGCTGGATTAATGTCAATAGCCATTAAGGGTCATACATTTTAGTGCACTCCAACAAGTGATGCACGGCATCTGAAGATAAAAAAACTTATGTATATATATCTTTTTACAGCAAAATTTACCATATTATGATGCGTTGCAGTTTGATGTTGTTCCTAATGCTCCAAAGCGAAAGTCACGTTGCTTGGGTAGACAATTAACAATATAATTAAGACACCCCGTTTGGAGCGAAAGTCTCATGTTGAAGACCAATTTTGTTTTCCAATCAAATGTTGTGGATGAGTTCACTAAGGGTAACACATTTAACATCAACAATATAAACTATCACCAGGGCATGGAACTCATTCTATTGTCGAGTAAAAATGACCAAGATGGCAACAACAGAGGATTGTGAAAGTATGGGGAGCTTGACACTTCGTAGCTTGAAACAATTTGCTAGTAAGGATTTCCTTTTGAATGTAAATCTTGAATACCTAACGGGTTAAACGCAAATCACGACATGATGGTTGTATTTTACCTCTCCCTTAACGAAAAACCAATGTCATTGGATATTACCCGAGATTTTTTATGCTTGCCTCACATCTAAGGAGTTCTACGAAAGGTTTGTGGACTGACATAATTTAATTAACTACGATAAAGAGTTTGTGTTCCTACCATTATGCATCGGCTACGTTTTAATTGTGATTATCATTCACAATATCATTCTCTTCGGAGATAATGTTTTTGCTAGAGTTTTAGGGGTCATTTGTTACTTCTAAGAATGAGACGCATATTGGATTGTCAACAAAGATGGATGATGGTTTTGGACTCCTTGGGAACGACACACCAACACATGAATGATGCATCAATACGCAAGTCAACGTACTATATGTTTCGTTGTTTTAATGTATGTCTTATACGACGTAGTGTATTTATTTTGGGTTGTTTCGGTTGTTAAGTGTATTTTTTGGCTATTAGGTGGTTGTTTGGAATTATGCACAAGTTTGATGGTTCGACAATTACGGATGATGTTGCTAGTATTTCAATCATGTAGCCAAACGTAAGTGTATTTGTACCACGCTTACATTAAACCGGATTTTCATTGTTGTAATTTTGACATGTTCCGTTTCAAAAGGGTGGAAGTGAGTGTGATATTTACATGTTTTATTTCGTTGTTCGGTTTTTGCAGAAGCACCAATGTTATTAGACATTGGGTTGTACTCTTCTTTTGTAAGTTCATTTGGTGCTCGTTCAGTTATTTCTTGTGCCACATTGGTTCTAACTGATACTTACCACATTTGAATCAGATGTGTCATACATGATTCTAAGAAAAAGATATTGAGAAGTACGCTGCTATGATTGGGATAGTCAGAAAGCGTTGAATATTTGTTGTATTATTAGATACAATTTGTTGTTTTCAAACAATTATTTTCCTTTTAATATGTGTTGACTTGTGGTTTGTGAGTAATTTTTACTATTGTACGACTATTTTAAGGTATTCATTGTTTTTAAAAAATGTTCGAAATGCTCACTATGCTAGATGAAGTGTAACCTACTTGGTAATCTACGGTTAAATTTGATTTGAAGCTTTAATTTTCCGGAGGTATCACGAGCTACTTGTGTGTCACAAACACATTTAAAAATCACTCTTGCACAAGCAAAAAGAAGATAATAAACTTCTTTTTTTAGTTCAACTAGTCCACCAAATTGTTTACATGTTTTGATCATACCGATTGCTTAAGGAACATGTTCAATCTATTCGAACTTGAATATAATTTCTTTATTGAGACTTAAAACAATAAATGTACTCATAATGTTTCCAACTTAATTATCAACCCACTCAAATTATTTCAAATAAAACAATTCGTTCTCTCACGTTAAACTAAACAATGTTTCTCCTTGATAATCGTCATCGAATTCATCAATAGATGTCTAGGCTAATTTATTGTCGAATAAATGTGAAACGATACGATATGTTATCATCGAAATACAACACGCCAACCATGAGGGTCATATTCGTATGTTTTTTTTCAAATTTGACGTGTCTATATCGCATAATTGTTTAAGATTCACAGTCATTCCTACAGATTTTTGATATTTTAGGGGCAAGGTTAGAATATTTCAAAAGATAGAGTGCCAAAAAATCATAATTTCAAAACTTGAAAGGTCATAGATAAACTTAAATGGCGTCGTTACAGGGGTCAGAATTAAACGGTTTATGTAAGTTCGAGTGTCATTCTTACATTTAGAAAAACTTATTTTCGCTCAAACAGTGGACCTAATCCCGAATTTCAAAACTAAGACCATGACCTTTACACTGCCCGTAACTTAGGGGGCATGTGAAAACCTCACCCTATTTTGAAGTTGAAGACAAGTTTTTGTAAAACGAAAAAATGAGACAAATCAAGATGAATTAATTAAGAATCACTATGATTTTATCGAATTTATCATCACAAGAGATAAATCGGTGGCTGAATCGGAAGTATAGGCCGATAAAATGAAGTTTGTGAGGAATTAATTTCCTCACGGAAGACAACCATTTTGTCGCCGACTTAAGGTGTTGTGGTGAAGGGATGAAACTCGTCCAGAGGCTAAAGCATTTACTAGCCAAATTGTAAATGTTTTGAGATGATGTCCGTGGCACATGAGATGATGTCATCATTGCCTTGAGGAATCAATTGTTCACCGAGAATGTTATCGATATGTTTTTCGATTTGATATTACATGTTCGATATGTATATCGAGTGGTATATATATTTACGTTTAATTGCAGGATATCGATCAATTTTGAACTCTGTTTGGTAAAGAACAAATTATGAGGATTATTAAATATAGTGATGCACAAAGTACGAAGTAAACCTAAGCAAGATGATAGTCAAGTAATGAAAGATTCATGTTTTAAAATATTAAATGTTTAATTTGAAATGTTTTGAAATATGTGGCCCTGCAGGTGTGAGCACTCGGCGGGAGAGGGTGTCATCATAAGTTTTATGAATGATATTGAAAAACAAAGAATCAATGTGAAGTGACAACATGGAGTGTGATACATGGCAAATACACAATCAATCAAATGTAGTATGCCTAAGATATAGGGATGTAATTCCATATGAATGGGGTACATATGAAATGGGCCGAAAGGAACTGGATGGAGAACGAGGTAGCGCTTGGATCCTTACCCGAGGAACGGAAACATACATGTTCGTCGAGCAGGTCAACAGCTAATGGTCAGTTTGGCAAGACATATCACCAGCATTAATCCCCCCACGGTAAGGAAATGATTGAAATGAATGAATTGTTTTATGAAAAACGATTCTGATGAGGGTTTCAAGGCCCGATACTCAGAACTAGCGAAATCCCTATGCGGTTTGGGTTGCCCCATTTGACAAGAAACCAACTTACGCCGCCAAAGATCCATTACTTGGTGATGATCTATCCCATTTAAAGATAACGGAGCCTTTAAGCCCACATAATTAGCAGGACAAAGGGATGACAACCTGGACCGATGCATTAAGAGCTAAGGACCGACCCTCCATATCGGTCAGATGCAGTTACGAGCGGGCAGATCAACGATTACGTCCGGGAAGCACGCACCTTCCATGCGTTTTGTTACTCCATTAACAACATTATCAGGGCAGTTACAAGAAATTTCCCACACACAATATCTCTTTATAAATAGGAGATGGAATCGTTAGCTAAAAATGACCATTTTTCTTATGTGCAGCATTGTATTCTTTTCATATGTTTTTCATTGCTTCCCTTAGTTATTTTCTAAGCCTCTATTCACTTGTAACTTCACTGTTTATTAATGAAATCGGCTTAGAGTATTCTTATTCTTAGCTAGATGGTTTTTTCCCATTTTCTCAAGGGTTTTCCATGTAAAATCGTTTGTTTCTGTTTTCATTTTCATTTTCATTTTTACTATCGTTCTCAACTTAAACAAATTATAAAACAGATTATCTCGTACCTGCCCACTATTAGCACCCAGTTCTTTTAGACCATAACAGATTCAAAGATTGTGAATGTTTCAAAGATGTTTTATTTTGGGATTTCAAACGAGCTTCATTGAAAGCTAAGTTTTCAAGCACAAGATGTTTTATTCTAATTGAATGGTATGTTTCAAATGGAAAGAAATGAAATGAATGCTTTTATGGAAATATAATATTTGAAAGATCGATCAATGTTTAAAAAATATTTAAAGATGTTACATGACGAGATTTTAAGCGAACTTCGATGGAAGCCTCATTTTAAAACAAATTGCAAATGAAAGTGTTGGGTATTCATATTAAGAGTAAAGTTCTTACCCCAGGTTTCGGTGCATGACAAGAATTTTGCATTGAGTTTTTCAGCATCCATGTATGACAAGAACTTTCGAGGAGCCATTAGAAAATACCTTGTAGTTGATTGAGGATTGTAGAAGAAACTGTTTAATCTGCGTTCAAGGAGTATTGGACGCAGAACACACAGCGGTGGATCAAACTAATTGTTGAATAATCGGTGTCATTGTAACAGTAGCCTTTTTATACGCTGGACCCTAGCCATGTTATACCATTTTTATACGCACCTTGAAATTTCTAGCGCTACCACCTCAAGTCGTGGAAACCTCGAAAAATGAAGGAACAATTACAAAAACTCAGTGTGATTGAAGTCATGGGACAATTCTTGCTATGAAGGATATTCCAATGATCGCTACAGAACAGTCCGGTGTCTCCATGTTTGGATTTCAATGAATCTTTCCCAGGTTGATGATATCCAAGGGACACCTTGAAGTAGTACAAGAGAATGAGCCCCACCAAGAACTTTACCTGGAGTGAGAATAGTGTGGGAAGACACGATGTGGCGACATATGATGAGGTCTAACCTAAGAATGATAAGCAAGGAAATGAAAATCTTCAAAGTAAATGAACGGTCACCACCACTAATCGGATTAGGGGTTGTAGGCTGTAAATTTGATAGGTCCTTATATACTCATAACAGATCTAATGGGGTCAAAAGAGCATTTGAGTCTTAAGGAAATAAAACAGAGTTATGATATGTACTCACTCATGGATGACGTTGTTGGTTTTGTAGATCTAACGGTCATCAATGGTGATGAATGGTGAGGAATAAAAGAAATTCTAATCTCTTAGATAGTCTAGAAATAAAAGGTCATGATGAATAAAAATATCTCTCTACTCTATTCACGGCTAGCTATTTGCCCTCGAATTTCTTTAATTAACATACTCTAAAATTTGGTTGTCTCTATTTTTTCTCTCAATCATCTCGTTACACGGTGCTCTTTTGGTTCTTGTACACTATTATTATAGGGCATACGCTCGGAATTTTTTATCCCGGCACCATCATTTTTCCCCTCTATTTTGGAGGTTGCCACATAAAAATTTGTGTGTTCCTTGCTCTATCTTCTAACCTAAGTTGTATATACAACAACAAAATATAAAATATAACACTAATGATAAGTGTGGTGTAAAACAGAATTTTTAGAATAGTGTTCTGTAAATATAGACCATGTTAACTTTGCAAAGTTTGAATGATGGGTTATTTTCATCGAAGGGGCAGCCTTGTATCATCGAATTAGTGGATCCGTACACTAATTTGCAATTCAACTTATGGATTGTCTATTATGAGTGGAATTTTGATAATCAGTAGTTATATATATATAATGTGAATGCAAAGAAACATATGAACACGTGACATGGCAAACTTGAACACCAAAACCAGATGATAAAACAATTGCAGTACACAAAGAAAGAAGATCATAAAAATGTTTTCATTATTTCTGGACAGCCTTCGCCATACCGAAAGCAGCAGCAGAAGCAAGGGCTCCGATTACCATAGTTTGCAGAGCACTTTTGAATGGTTTGTTTCCTGTGAAATGCCCTTTGGCGAACCCAAAGACGAGTAAGGCGACGAGAGTGATCACGATGGAAGCATAAACCGCGTTCATCCTGCTCGAGATGAACATGTAAGGGAGGAGGGGAAATAGCCCTCCAATTATGTATGCTATGGCTATTGTAAATGCACTTTGAACTGCTCTGTTTGGGTCTGGCTTCACCAATCCCAGTTCAAACCTGCAATCCATTTATCACATCAAATCCCAACTTAAATCCAGAAAAAGTTTCGTTACAAAATGGTATATTTGATTCCAAAAACTCTAAATCTGGAGCATAAGCATCTAAGTTTTATCATCAAAAGAAAAATGCAGGGGCCACATGCAATGTTTTAAAAATCGATATTGACCGATATACCGAATAAGCTCATTGGATCGGTATACTGAATATATTTCGGGTATATCAGAATATTAAAATAAATTAAATTATAAAATATTCATAATTTATTTTTTTTAATATAAAATCCGACCAAACCCATACAATGCGACCCGACCCAAAAACCCGTATAGACCAGTATTTTGCCAAAATATCGGTCGAATCCGGCAAGTCCGAAATTTCCAATATATCGACCTAGCCACATGTAGAAAATCACAAGCGAAACAGTTTAAGGAAGAAAGATTCTTGACAAGAGGGAAATGAGAAAGAAAAAGAAAAGATGATTGGGACAAGCAGATATGAACAATTTCTACTTGTCATATTTTTATGGTTTCATATAAAAAGACAAGTAGCATCAACCATTCCATAGCAGGCAAATTCCAGTAACCCCAGTCCATAAACATATTTTAACCAATTTTAGAGGCTTTGTAATTATTGCGAAATCTGGACAAGTGAATGAGGGGAGGCATGAAATTCGGACAAGCTTACTTCATCATGAAATCAACCCATGCTTTCGGATTCTTCCTCAGAGAATTTACAACTGGAGTATACTCGTGAGGTTGAATTCCATACTCGGACAGAATCTCTGCGACCTCAGCAGCTTCTGCAAGTGAATTTCAGATGAATATTCAGAATCTAATGAAATTGTACCATCCTAGGCCCAAATTTGTGTCAAATATGGGTTCTCTATGATTATTCAATTATGGAAGTGTAGATCTAATGGTTACAGACCAACATCAGGCACATCTATGACCTCCTCTTCTTCTCTTTTCAGTTCCTTCATATAATGATCCGCTTCGCTTTTCGCTGCCAGATAACTGATACATAATTCAATATCAGGAAAATCCGTCTCATTTTTGAAAATCAATATACAAATAAAAGATAAAAGCGATTTTACCCTCCTAGTCCCATGGAAATAGCACCAGCGGCGACCTCAGCAAGACCAGCGGTTAAAATCACAGATGAGGAAACCTCGGCGCCGGAGAGACCCGCCGCCAAGGCGAATGGGACCGTGAGACCATCGGATACACCGATTATTATATCGCGCACAACCTCGCTTGCCGTGAAGTGCCTCTCCTCGTGACGATCCAGAAGCGAATCTCCAACTCCCCGCGTCATTCTTCAGAGTCCAACTCTCCTTCTGAGCGTGTGGCTATATTTAAAAAACACACGCGTCGAACATATATATAAATCTTAAATGCGAACAAAAGTTCGCATTTAAGTGAATAAATAAATAAATAAATAAAACAATTTATTTTTTGAATTTGAAATTTCATCACATAATTCTAAAATAAAAATTTTATTATAAAATTTTAAGAAATACATAAACTAAACAATTAAAATTATTATTTTAGTTAATACTTAATAATTAATATATATAATTATAATGGTGAAGTGAAGTTTGAAAAAATATTAACTTTTATATTTTAAACTTTAATCAAAAAAATTACCATAGCAAAAGATAATTTATTTATATAATCATTGATTTAACACTTGAATTTTGTTTTGAATTGTGAATTTGAAATTTCAAACAAAAATGTTTTTAATATAAAACACAAAATTTTTGGAAAATTAAAAATCACTTTATAAATGACAAGCTTACTACTACAATAATTATTATAATGATTTGTATTAATGTTATGTTGGTAATTTTGTTTAATTTTAATATATCAAGTTTTGTGTCAATTTGGAGGAATAAATATTTTTTTCCTTTATTTAAAAGTTGCATTTCATTTATCCGTTTTCATTAAGATCACCATCATATACCAGTGAATATAATAGTTTGATTAAAATTATTCATAATAAAATAAAATAAAAAAACGTACTAATCATTAATTATGTTTACAATAATATTATACTATGCTAATTTAAAATGGACGTAATCATCTGAAAGAGAACCAAATTAATGATGATTTATATTTACCAAAATTGCATTTTGGTCCCGAAGTCAAGGGACCTTCAAACTTAATTTTCTAAAGTGAAAGGAGTAAAAGCAACATTTAAACTATGACAGAATTTGTTTAACAAAACTTCTAAAATAGTTGACTTATCGAATTTGTTGTATAAATCTAAAATTTAAGTTCAATTATAATTTAATATGTCGCATTTTAAATAGTAAATATATTAAAAATCATACTCCATTTTACTTTTCAATATTAAAACATTCTTTTAAATCATGATTCGTTATATATAATAGTTTAAATAATATAATAAATTATGTTTTTTATTAACCAATACTTAATATACAAATAGACTCTGTCGCACCCACTTCAATTCTCTAAATGCATACATATCGGTATGAGTAATGCCACACTTAACATTAACGTAAAATAATTCGTTTAAGTAGGATCGATCTTCTAAAATATATTAGGAAACTATTTGTAATTGTGAATTTTTAGTTTGTCTAAAAGTTGATAATTTTAATTTATATTTATCTTTTTATTTAATATTATTTTATTTAAAAATGGAAGATATATCAAAAATATTATTCATATTAATTTTATCGAATCCACTGAATATTACCGAATCCATCCAACGAGTTTGTGCCACCTAGAAAATAACATGCAACTAACTAGAATTGAATATTTAAATTTGTTTGGATACACATGCGGTGGGAATGTGAGCTATTTTTCATAGATATCAGACTACGGTAGGGCGGGTTAGCAGTTGGCACGAATTCCAATTCCTACTCAAAATTCAAATATAATATTAATACAATTCATTTTAATCTTTTAATTTA
This sequence comes from Utricularia reniformis, assembly GCA_009725065.1. Taxonomy (NCBI): domain Eukaryota; kingdom Viridiplantae; phylum Streptophyta; class Magnoliopsida; order Lamiales; family Lentibulariaceae; genus Utricularia; species Utricularia reniformis. Next base: position 153,345 of record RWGZ01001669.1, on the reverse strand, counting down.
CATACTGATTATTTTTATCATATGCAATTTGCAATATATTAATTGTTCTTTATTAATCAGTAAACTATACTCAATTTATTTTGCTCATTATTATTAATATTTTAAACATAAATTTTAATTTTGATGTTATAAAATTAAGGAGAAAATGATTACTTTAATCTCTCTAGTTTACTGATATTAACAAATTTAATCATTATATTTTGAAATAGTAGATTTAGCTTTCATATTTTATATTTTTTGTTAAATTTTATCCACTAAATTTGTAAAATGTGGCTAATTTAATTATCAAGTTGACAAAATAGGTCTTCAAAGTTTGAGAAGAACAATACCGGTCATTATAAGTTTATACTTATTGGCAAAAACAGTTCTCAAATTTAGTAAATTTTGGCAAAATTAGTCACCCACCAATTTTAACACCGTTAGGGTTAAAAATTGAAAATCCGGAATCGAATAAGAAACCTTATTTGATTTTTATGCCAATTCGGAATTTTCATTCTGAAACAAATCGATATAGCGACACATTTTGTATATCACATAATGGTGACGACGTACTAATTATTATATCGAACGGTGGCGTTTACATATACTAATTGTACATTCCGAAAACTTTATTTGCCAACCAAAGTTTGGGACTGAATTTGCCAAATATACAAAAATTAAAGGATTAAAATTTATTATTTAAACTTTGAAGACCTCAATTTTTACAATTAGGTAAGTATGCCACACACACAAATCTTTGATGATTGGTTTTGCCTAACCTCTTAAATTATGATGATCTTTTTTGCTATGCTAAAACTTTGAAGATCTTAATTGACATAATTAGCAAATTACAGGAAATAAATTTGCCAAAATTACGAAACAATGGGGACTAAAAATGTGTCACCCTAAAATTAAGATAGAGATGTGATTAGGCTAGGTTTAGCTATGATTTTCCAATCGGTTAGACTACCTGTAAAATTAAGTCCTAAAAGTTTTGTGCAATACCAACCATTTCTATTATTATTGGTATTTATAAATTAACTTTGTAATTATTTATTGATTTGGTCTAATATTTTAAGATCAATGCTCATATATGTTATAGTCCTATATTCATTTTATGACCATATAATCAACCCTAACTCCTATATATATATAATTTTAATAACTTTACAATTAATTTATCAATAAAAATGTATGTTCTTTTCAATTCAAACTAATAGTCCATACATTATTTTCAATTAATCAATCATATGATTCATATTTGTATTATCGATTTGTTTAAAATCATAATTCAAACAAGCATTTTTAATTGTTTGACTTTTATGATAAATAAAATAAACTAACTAAAATCAAAATAATTTACATTACGTAATAGTTTTTTATAACTACTATATTCAAAGACCAATGAAAACAATTTTTTATATTTTAAAACTTTTTTATTATAACAAGTTTATTAGCTAAATATGGAATTAGGACCAATAAAAAATGACTTTATTTTGATCTAGAATAGTTATAAGATCTAAAAATCGAATCAAGTGTTCAAGATCGCAAAAGAGCAATAGGAACCGTACCCACTAGTGTTTTGTCTACCTCTAAAGTATATAACGAATTATAATTGACTCTTGGCAACAAAATTTTCGAACAGTAACCACCGTATAATTATAATAATAATTAAGTAAAGATTATCTTGTTTTATACTTATCATATGGTCCCAGAAACAACAAAAATCATTAAATGTATGTCAAGTTGCTCATCATTTCTTTTATTACAATTTTATTTGGTTAATGTTTAAGTACTATATGTATGGATAAATAATCATCGTGGCTTATATTCTATTATGATCTAATATACTGTTAGAAAAAAGAAATTGTTGTCTCTCAAACTAGGATTTATCAATGATAAACTAATAGTGAATTTTTCGGAAAAAATGGATTGGGATATTAAAGAATACATATTAGATTACATAATTAGTTTAATATGGAAACTAAGAGAGATAAAACTGTTAGGGATCGAACGGTAAAATTCAACATCTAAAAAATAATACAACTTGTGTTTTCTTAAACATGTAGAAGTTATTGATAGAAGACATTTTAATCTCAAAACTTTTATTTATAGTATACATATTAAATATAATTAATAAAACTAACAAATATTTATCATAAATAACATACGAGATATATAATAAAATCAAAATTTATTCTTTCAAATATAATACACTTTTACTTTCTTTCATATATGTATTGTGAGGGATAATAATCAACGGATATGCTATTCAATCTCATAATATGGAACCCATTTGTTTGTCTATTTCTATATTGGGTCACTAATTCTCATGATCGACCATGTCACCAAATGCGCCATGTTGAAATGATGGAAAATGACAGAGGCGTGTGGAATCCATGTGTCTAGTGTCTAGTGATATTTTTAAATTTGGGGATAAATTAATTTGGTTATCTTAATTTTATAATTTTGACAATTTTGATTGTCATATTTTTGTAATTGCGGTAAATTAGTTTCTTATATTGTTTGTGTGGCAAAAACAATCATCATACTTTCCAACATTTGGTAAAACTAATGTTTTATATTTCTGATATACCGGAAATTTCAAGCGTATTGTCTTCAGTTGGTATTTTGGCAAAATACAAACATGTACATATATTTTGTGGGTCGGGTATGTTTTTTGTAAATCGAGTCGAGTTTTGTTTTTTTTTAAAATAAAATATGAATATTTTATAATTTAATTTATTTTAATATTGCGGTACGTATCGGATACATATCCGGTATACCGATTCAATGAGCTTGTCCAGTATACCGCCCGATACCGGTTTTTAAAACGTTGGACCACCGATTGTCAATGTTGTAAGTGCATGAAAAATTTGGTTTCGAGGTTTGTAATATTTACAATCAAAGTCCCTTAACTTTGATAATGACATGTGGTCTCTATACTTTCATAGTTTTCAAGAATTTAGCCCCTAAATTCATAAGGATGACAATTGTGTTATCCACTCAGCTACCCACACAAAATTGTCTCATTTTGGCATATTTGGATAGTGAAACTAGTGATGGATGTACGATTGCTGTAAAATTACATCTCGGTTTAAACGGGCAGTTAATGTGATACTGCAGATTATTAGACATCTTATAAAACAATAATTAAAGTATATGAGAGTGATCTAAGGCAGAAAAATAATTTTTTTAAGACATAGCAAAAGGGAAGACATCATATTTCATTAAATTTGAGTTGACCTCTTACATGATAATGTGATAGACCCATATCCACGTATGAATTGACATTCTAAGGGATATACATGATAAATTAATGTGTTTTAGACACTTCATATCAGCCTCAAACCGTAGCAAGAACAGCAGAAACGAAAATTTCAACAACCAAACTCAAGTAGCGATTTTGTTTGTAAGTTGGGAAATATTATGTTCTAAGTTATTTAGGAGTGGATTATGGTTCTAAGGATGGTTTTACATAAGTTGTAGGTCAGTTCTGAAGGTTATGGAGGAGGGAAATCAGTAAGAAATCGAAGGTGAGTAAGATGAATGAGAGAATCATGTAGGTTAGATTTCATATGGATTTATGTTACTGCTATATGTTACGAATTTTTCTATTAATTCTAGGGATGTCGTATGATTATGATTTTTACATGTATGAAAGCTTCTGTGTGTTTAGTTTCAGAGGAATTTTACGTTTTATGAAAACCGAAATCAGACCAACAAGTTAATTCACGTTTTACTAAATAAGGACAGTTTCATCCCTTCAGCCATGACATCATGTTGTTGGTCTGTTTTCTCATTTTAGAGAGTTTATTTGAAAATGATTTCTTTTATACATTTTTAGAACACTTCATTAGCTTTCAAATTTTCAATATTTTTCTAATATGTTAATATTTCAAAAAATATATAATATTGTCCGATATAAAAATTTTGATTTCAAAAACTTTTAAATTTAATAATAATTCTTTTAATTGATCTCGTTAAATACATTAAAAATTATGATTCTAAAATAATTAACTTATACTTTGTATATTTAACTATTATTGTAATTGTTTATTTAGATTAATAAATTATTAAAAAAATTATAAATCTGCAATTAAAAATAACGTTTAACCATTGGGTTTTGGTAGGGTGGATAGTGTGTGGATCATGAAGAAGATATGGCGGGGTGGGGAATTGGTAGACGGTATTTTAAATAGAGCGGGTAACAATGAATTGTGTAATAATCCATATTCTCCCCATTGCCGTCACTAGACTACGTTAGGGTCCTTGGAATTCCGTTACAACCTGGATCCGTGATACCGCTGGGTATACCGATGGTACCAAAAAATATTTTTTAAAAAACATTTTTTTTATTTTTTTTGGGTTGAACCCGAAAAAACCCTAGGCATGACTTGAAAACCCAATATCTGCCAAATTACTGGTGTCATCCGGTTTTTGTAACTATGCGAAATTACATTTTTGCTCGGACATGTATGACCGATATACGTTCGGTATACAAGCAGTACCAAATTGTTTTTTTATGTTTTTGAGGATGTCACGGAAAAGACGGGTTTCAAACAAAAAACCCTATATCGGATGGTACACGTTAAAAGCATATTAAACTTATGTTACCCAATTGAAGGCCATAATTTGCAAATCTTAAAAAATATCGTGGACCAATTTTGCCGTGTAAACTGCAAGGACCGACTTTGTGTCAACTTAACTTTGTGGACTAAATATTAACTTTTAGATCAAACTTTGTGAAATGCATAAACTATGATGAATAGTACAAATTATCCAAAGTTTAGGAATTAAAAATGATAAAAAAAACTTGAAAGAATAAATTTACTAAAATCATCAAACTGTATAGATCAAGGTTGTCATTTACTAATTTTTTAATAGTCGACTTTCTTATTTTGTAATAAGAGCAATAACAATATTATAACTTTTTAACCATGAGACTTTTCATTTCAATAAATAACACTAATTGACTATTATAATAATAGATTTTTTTATTTGTTAATTTTTTAACATATTAAATTCAATTAATAGATATGTATAATTTAAAGAATAAATTACATCATTGATCTGTAATGTTTAAAATAGTATAAAAACGATATTTCTAAAACTTGTAAATTGCATGAGACTCCTCCGAAGTTTCAAAACCATTCAAGAATAACCATCGAGTGAATATTAGTGGTTTTTATCCGTATAAGTAATTTTGATAATCTATGCGTTATTTTTAAATTTTCAAAATCTTGAGACATAATCATTAATCTTTTCATGATAATGGGTCAAATAAAAACTGAAATATTGGCTAATAGAATTGAAGATGATAAAGTTTGACAAGTCAACAACACATGATAAATTAAATCATTAATCTAATTGTGATATCCGAAACTTCTGAAATATGGATTGATGATTAGAAATAATGTGGATTAAGTTAATCTTATTAGGATACATGCGGAGCTTTGGGACCCGGTACCACGAATATGCGGAGACCCAAACTAGTTTAGGCCGACCCATAGGGTAAGAGACGAACTTATCTAGCTCAGAATCCATAATTTGATCATAACCCAATTACGTGGAAAGGCTTGAAGGCCCAAACACAAAAAAGGCCCGAAGCGATCGACATGACAGAAGAGTAAAGTAGTCAATTGTCGTCTTACATTTCAGGAACCGATCCTAAGAATCGATGGACTGTTTTCGTTTATGGATCGATCATCGGAGGCAAGGGGGTCAGCATTACCTCACTATGGCACAAGAAGATGGAATCAATTCTTCAGTGAAATTTCAAATTTTTGGTACAAATAATATGGTGAAATACGAGACGGTATTAGCTGGGATGAATTTATGTCGAGAGATGGGGGTAGGAAAGATACGAATGTTCTCTGATTCCAAGTTAATTGTGGAACAGTTTGTGGACTATTGATACTCATTTGGAGCACTAGAATCCATGCACATAAGGAAAGTTTAGTAGTTTACTTAGTCGCTGAATCTGCCACTAGGGGATTATTGATATTGGCCAAGAGTATTTTATAATTTGTTTCATGGAATCTTCAAGCACATTTTCCAAGGTATTATGAATATTTCAGGTCGAAATGATGTGGCTATTTTCGTAATTTCGGAGTCCCCAGGTCTGGTCGATACATCTCTTACGGTATTTTTAGATGATTTAGAAATGGCTTGACTTCGATAGTATTTTCGGAATTTAAACATCTCGGGATCGCATAGTAGGATTTTAATAATGTTTTGAGTATTTTGGGATGATTCTGAAATAAATTGGTGTTAGGGTATTTTCGAATATTTGGTGCTCGGAAAACGTTACGACAAATATTCATTGGTAGTTTGGATATATTTTGAGATTACATCATGTCGGGAGTATTTCTACATCTTTTCGCATGTCGAGGGTCAATAATAGAGCCGAACCATCGGATAATTGGAAGAAACGAGGGAAATGTATTACCGGGGAGGGAAATCATCCGAGAAGAGCCCTCGGTCGTCGAAATTATTATTTAGCCTTCTCGGGGAGGGAATTCATCCGAGAAGGCATCTATTAGCTATCCACCCCCTCGGTTTTTATCAAAATATTTGAATTTGGAAGAGTAGTTCCCCCAGGAAGGTTCATCTGCCACCACCAGTCGTGAAAAGGAGAATCTGGAGAAGCATCGGCGTACTCTACTCGCTCAGTTAGAGGAGGATGTGGAGACCCGAAGTAGGTCTCGAAAAGGTAATGTGTCTTAGATACTTTTAATGATGATGTTGCTACTGAAGATAGAGATCATATATGAAGCTTCGGAGCACTCTTTGTTACATTGAGGGGAGAACAAAATCACTTTATCGAAAATTGATAACTTGATTTTTTCAAAATCACACGAAATGAATGACAAAATTAAGAATAATAGTGCTCGATTGGACTAATTGGAGGCTAATGTGGGCATCGCTTATGAAAGAAGACAAGTATAGGGCGAGCATACCCATGAAACTCATCACACCTCCGACTATGAGGGTGATTACACTAGACAAGAGAGGCTGATTGAGCTCGTCAACAGGATAGGAAAGACATTGTCGTCGATGGAAGTTTTGCGAAGTCAATGGAATGCTTTAGAAATGATCTCATCAAACAAAAAGTGTATTTGGCCGACTTTTAAGTAAAGAAAGGAGGGCTCAACTAAATTATAGCTTTATCGCTCATCGAATATTATGTAAGGGACGCACCGATTAAGGTAGGGTTTTTAACTTCCTTCTATTCCTGCTTCTCATATATATTATATGAGAATTAGAGTTCTATCCTAGAGGAAATCTTTATTACGGGCGAAGCTTTGTCCAAGCAGGTTTTACCTTAACTCTACAAGTTATAAGAAAAGAACATCGAGAGTCCTTATTTATTTTATAGGAAACAACATAAAAACTGGGGCAAGAACGTTAAATTGTCTTGTAAGAAAGCCAATAACTATTATATTTTCATCTCATCAACATTGATTCCTCCAATATTTCCTTTGATTTAGTAAGTTCCAAGTTTTCTTTAAAACTGCTTCTCTTTATTGGTAAATTTAAGATTTGTCTTTACTTCGCTCTGTCTCTCATAAAATCTCACAACTTGATCAAGCTTTATCGTTGTTGCTTTAGTCAGGATTATCTCCGATACTTCCGATTACAAATAAGAAAATCTATGTCATCCACAAAGCGACTTTGTGATATATCTAATGCACATTGGGAAACTTATGTAATGAAGACGATAATTTTTTGAAACTTTTAATCATAAACAAGGATATCTACGTTATACGATAACGTGCTGACCCTTCCAAACATAAATAAGGAAACCTGAGCCATCCATAAAAGACTTTTGGTCATCCCACCATATGTGAAAGGGTTCTAAAAACTTTGGCGATAATCGGGATCATATTGATCATGGGTAGGAATCCCTGATCGTAAATAAGACAACAGTCTATGCAATAAGATAGTTCTATGATTCTTTAGATCGTAACATATGTTTCCTAACTGTTCTAAAGGACTCCATCTGTAACGCCCCGAAACCGGCCTAACCGTTTTCAGTGAGCGACATATCGTGCTCCATTCTTCTTTGGAATACAAGGTGCATTTTCATATTATAATATAAATTAAACTTACAACATCGGAATAAATCTCATAAATAAACTTAAACAATTTTATCTAATTCATTTCAAATCTTTCTCTCGTTAACATATTAACAAACTCACTTTACTCCCGACTTCATAATTAGTCTTAGTATCAGCCGACAACTAACTCATCCCACGACTTCCTTCATCTCTTCCTTTCGTACAAACTGTAGAGCGGTCATAATCGAATAATAGAAACTTCGGTTAAAACTCTTTAAAAACTTAACTTTATTTCTAAAACATCTTTTCTTTTGAAAACTCATCTTACTTTTAAAACTTCTTTAAACACTCATCGCAGACATCTTTATAAAAGTCATACTTGAAACTTAATTCTTTTAGAAACTCTTTGAAATATCTTTATGAAAACGTTAAAACTCTTTTGCCTTTGAAGCTCGTTCTTAATCTCATTTGAAAACCTCTTTTGTACTCACTTAAAAATTTATCCCTCTTGGGGCTCTTTCGAATCCTTATTTTAAAATCTCGTAAAACTTACTTGATACTTTACTTGAAACATTACTTATCATTTTCTCATGTACCTTTTACTTATCTTACCGGTTCTGTTTTACATGCTCGATGACATGTCTCGCCCAAGCCGGCCATTAGCTGTTAGTCGACTCGACGAGCCATATGCTTCCCTTCTCCGAGTGAGTATTCGACGCTACCCCTATTCTCACTCGGGTCCGTTCTGTCCTTTCCGTACATATCTTTTCATTCTAGAATTTATCGTTCCATTCATCACACATGTCATTCCTTTGGCGAATCGTGTGCTAGACACGATGTCGGGTTCGGTCGAACCGTCCATCCTTCCTCATCCCGAGTCTTATTCTTTCATAACAATTCATAAAAATAACATAACATTTCATCGTAAAATAAAAAAGCATGAACCTTTTATTATTTGATTTATCATCCCGCGTACCTTTACTTTGTGCGATATCCATAACTCTATCCTCAAATCCCGAATTAGAACCATTTCTCTACCCTCGAATTAGTCCCTCAACACAATGATCCTACATCAAAATTTGCAGCACTTCTCCAACTTTGGCAACGGCTTCTTACTCCATTTCACAATTGCAACGAAAAACACACATCGCATGAGATTACGACTAAAATTGTAAGAATTTCATTACCTCAATAACAATGACTAAGACACGGATCCTAACTGAAAATATACAGCCCTTCTCAAGCCCTTCCAGTGGCTTCCCACTCCTTTTCACAATTCCAACGAAAAACACACATCGCATGAGATTACGACTAAAATTGTAAGGATTTCATTACCTCAAAAACAAGTACCAAAGACACGGGTCCAAACTGAAAATTTACAGCCCCTCCCATCTCCATATGCGTTGACTTACAGCCAGCCATCTCCATTCTTTTTGGCAGCCGCATCCCTTCCCCTTCTACAAGCCCTAATTCTTTTAATATTTATAATGGAGAAGAGAGATTTGGTTAAAATGTCATGGTCTCCAACATAAGGTTTACCCAATAATAGTATGACATTATGTAATTAAAATACCTTCTAAATTTATATGTAATCTCTATTTAATTTACTTATCATGTTTTTACCTTAATTCAATCTAAATTAGTCTAAATCGTGAGACACGTCTAATGAAGTTTTACTTCTTTTCATATTCCTTAATTTATCATTACTTGCACCAATTATATGGTCTCACTCATTATAATATATCATAAACTTCTTAAATAATTTTAATAGCTACTGTAATATTTTAATATAATATCTTATATATTAATACTATCAATGTCATGCCCTACTAGAAATAATACAATTTATTATCTTAATTTATAATACATAATCTTCATAATACTAAGGTATGATGTCATGCTCTAAAATTCAGAACACAAGGCTATACATAACATATATCAATAATACTAATCATTCTTTCATACACATTGGAAACTAATTTACCTCATCATATATTAATTCACTAGTCTATTTACAATATATAACCGAACCAAAGTTCTTACAAACTAAACTAGAAAAAATGCTCCATATCCCGATACGATCTTGGCAGCGTCAAATCTATTGCTCGTCTTCACTACCTATTTAACAATTGTTCATTGAGTGGTCCTGAGATTGATGATAAAAAAACAAACAGTATAATAATGTAACATGTATCATCACATAAATATGAAATATAGCACATAAACACATAATATGTAGATTGTTGCTCTTATCATGTTAAATTTACCAGCATAACAGTCATGACCCCTGCCTTAATCCTTGGCTTAAGCATCACAAAGTATCAAGGAACATAAGTCATGAGTCGCATAGTATCAGACATGGACAGAAAACGCTACCAATCCATCAACATTTCCGACTTTCATCCATAAAATATGAAATATAGCACATAAACATAAACATAAGCACATAATATGTAGATTGTTGCTCTTATCATGTTAAATTTACCAGCATAACAGTCATTGCCCCTGCCTTAATCCTTGGCTTAAGCATCACAAAGTATCAAGGAACATAAGTCATGAGTCGCATAGTATCAGACATGGACAGAAAACGCTACCAATCCATCAACATTTCCGACTTTCATCCATAAAATATGAAATATAGCACATAAACATAAACATAAGCACATAATATGTAGATTGTTGCTCTTATCATGTTAAATTTACCAGCATAACAGTCATTGCCCCTGCCTTAATCCTTGGCTTAAGCATCACAAAGTATCAAGGAACATAAGTCATGAGTCGCATAGTATCAGACATGGACAGAAAACGCTACCAATCCATCAACATTTCCGACTTTCATCCATAAAATATGAAATATAGCACATAAACATAAACATAAGCACATAATATGTAGATTGTTGCTCTTATCATGTTAAATTTACCAGCATAACAGTCATTGCCCCTGCCTTAATCCTTGGCTTAAGCATCACAAAGTATCAAGGAACATAAGTCATGAGTCGCATAGTATCAGACATGGACAGAAAACGCTACCAATCCATCAACATTTCCGACTTTCATCCATAAAATATGAAATATAGCACATAAACATAAACATAAGCACATAATATGTAGATTGTTGCTCTTATCATGTTAAATTTACCAGCATAACAGTCATTGCCCCTGCCTTAATCCTTGGCTTAAGCATCACAAAGTATCAAGGAACATAAGTCATGAGTCGCATAGTATCAGACATGGACAGAAAACGCTACCAATCCATCAACATTTCCGACTTTCATCCATAAAATATGAAATATAGCACATAAACATAAACATAAGCACATAATATGTAGATTGTTGCTCTTATCATGTTAAATTTACCAGCATAACAGTCATTGCCCCTGCCTTAATCCTTGGCTTAAGCATCACAAAGTATCAAGGAACATAAGTCATGAGTCGCATAGTATCAGACATGGACAGAAAACGCTACCAATCCATCAACATTTCCGACTTTCATCCATAAAATATGAAATATAGCACATAAACATAAACATAAGCACATAATATGTAGATTGTTGCTCTTATCATGTTAAATTTACCAGCATAACAGTCATTGCCCCTGCCTTAATCCTTGGCTTAAGCATCACAAAGTATCAAGGAACATAAGTCATGAGTCGCATAGTATCAGACATTGACAGAAAACGCTACCAATCCATCAACATTTCCGACTTTCATCCATACCTCACTCCTTAACATAATATGAAACTGATGTGATCACATAACTGAAAATGATGATCTAGATCATAACATGACTGAAACCATACTCCTGACATATTGTCAGAGTTGTGCGTCCACAAACTCTCGAATTTTCACATAACACCACATAAACATATACATATTATGAAATCTGTTTCAAAAACTGCACAACAATCTATCGACACTGAAAAGCCATACGTTTTTTAGAGCTAAAATGACATCCCAAAATCACGTAAAAATACTCATTTGAAAGCTAATGAGCTGTTCTAAAATCGAATAAGAGAAACCAGTTTCAAAAGAGCTCTATAAACATGTGAAAACATACGACAAACATGTTGCCCTGTCTTCAGGGATAAAACTGTACTAATTCTGTAAAACGTAAAATAGCTTCTTGGTCTGATTTCGTTTTTCATAAAACATAAAATTCCTATAAAACTAGACATACAGAGATTTCGAATCATGTAAAAATCATAATCATACGACATCCCTAGATTTAACAGAAAAATTCGTAATATAAAACAGTAACATAAATGCATATGAAATTTAACCTACATGAATCTCTCATTCATCCCACTCACCTTAGTTTTGAACCTGATTTCCCTCATTTATAACCTTCAGAACTGACCTAAACCTACTGTAAAACCATCTTTAGAACCATAATCAACTGATAAACAACTTAGATAACAATTTCATCAACTTACTCCTAAAAAATTTGCTCATATGTTTTGCTTACTGTTTTCCGGATTTCTTGCAAATTTTCAGCCATGGTTTCTACTTCTTGCGTGGGTTTTGTTGGATAAGAATGACATTTAGGATGCTAAAATATGTGGACTCCGTCTAGGATTCTCCCAAATCCTCCAATAGCAACATGACACCCCAAAACAATGACTTAGGAGTCCTTGGGTTGAGTTGTATGACATCTAACTAATTTTTCAAAATTTCTAATACTCTCATGCGGTTATATAATATTGTATTATATGTACAAGAATATGGAATCTTACATTCTCCCCCTCTATCTGAAAGTTTTATCCCCAAAACTGAAAGACTTCAGTGAAGTATCAACTTTGGATAATATTTCTTAATGTGAGCTTCTACTTCCCAAGTCACATCTTCTGGTGTATGATGGTTCCATTGCACTTTGACCATGATATTACCTTATTTCTTAACCTCCCTTCTTGCCTTTCTAAAATTTGTATAGGAGCTTCATCATAAGACAAATTTTCACCAATCTCAACTAAATCATTATGTATACATTGATGATCACTTGAGAGACACTTCCTCAATTGCGAAACATGGAATATATCATGTATTCGTGAATATATTTCAGGCAACATCAGCTGATAAGCTACTTCTTCAACTCTCCTCTTAATTTGAAACGGTCCCATAATCCTTGTCTGCAATTTTCCAACTTTTCCAAAACGTACTACACCTTTATACGGAGAGATTTTTAAATATACCCAATCATTCACCTCAAACACTAATGCTCTTCTTCTTTTATATGCCCATTCCTTATTTCTGCTTGTGCCTCTTTCAATTTCTTTCTTTTGACATCTACCTTTTCTTTGGCAAACGCTACCATATAAGGTCCTGTGATATACTTCTCTCATATTTCTTCCCAATACAGAGATGTTCTACACTTTCTGCCATACAAGGCTTCGTATTTTGTTATTTTTATGCTAGTGTGATAATTGTTATTATAGGAAAATTCTACCAAAGTAAGGTAAGATTTTCAATTTCCTTTGAACTCCAACACACAGCTTCGTAACATGTCTTCCAAAGTTTGTATTGTTCTTTTTGATTGACCATCTGATTGAGGGTGATAAGGAGAACTTAAATTCAACTTTGTTCATAGCAGTTCTTGCAAACTAGTCCAAAATGTAGATGTAAATCTTGGATTCCGATCACTAACAATGCTCAAAGGCACACCATGTAATCTGATAATGTTATCCAAATACAAGTTTGCAAGTTTATCCATACTATCAAAAAGTTTCATTGCAATAAAATGAGCAGACTTCATAAATCGATCTACAATAATTCAAATGGTATCATTTAAAGTCACCTTTTTGACAAACATGGCATTTTGCCAGAAACTGAGCTACATCTTTCATAAGAAAAGACCACCACCATTTCTGTTTCATATCATTGTACATTTTGTTACTTCCTGGATGTATAGAGAAAAGTGATCTATGAGCTTCCTGGAGTATTTTGCTTCTCAGTTCTGAGTCATTCGGTACCACATATCTATTACCAAACATAATGCAACCATCATTCCAGATACGCAACTGTTTCTCTTTTCCTTCTTGTATCTTTTCCTTGAACTTGGTCATTTCATCATTGGTCGACACTTTTTGCCTTAGCTCATCAATGAATGAAGGACTTGCAAATATAGCTACTAAGGCATTTTCTGAGTCGACCATCTCTAAGTTCATGTTTTGAAAAACTTCGACAAGCAAAGCATTCAATGTGCATGTCCACCTCTTCCACTCAAAGCATCAGCCACGTGATTTTTTTTTCTGGACAATATTGTATATCCAAGTCATAGTCCACAATTAATTCTAACCATCGTCGTTGTCTTAAATTCATATCTTTTTGAGTAAAAATGTACTTTAAGTCATAGTCCACAATTAATATGCAGACTGTTGCTCTTATTATGTTAAATTTACCAGCATAACAGTCCTGACCCCTGCCTTAATCCTTGGCTTAAGCATCATCAAGAATCAAGGAACATAAGTCATGAGTCGCCTAGTATCAGAAACAGACAAAAAACGCTACCAATCCATCAACATTTCGACTTTCAGCCATACCTCACTCCTTAACATAATCTGAAACTGATGTGATCACATAACTGAAACTGATGATCTAGATCATAACGTGACTGAAACCATTCTTCTTACATGTTGTCAAAGTTAAGCGTCCACAAACTCTCGAAGTTTCACATTACATCACATAAACATATACATATTATGAAATATGTTTCAAAAACTGCACAACAGTCTGTCGACACTAAAAATCCATATATTTTTGAGAGCTCAAATGACATCCAAAAATCACGTAAAAATACTCATTTGAAATCTAATGAATTTTTATAAAATCGAATAAGAGAAACCATTTTCAAAAGAGCTCTATAAATAAGCGAAAACAGAGCACAAACATGATGCCCTTTTTGTAGGGATAAAACTGTACTGATTATGTAAAACGTAAAATAGCTTACTGGTCTGATTTTTTTTTTTCATAAAACATAAAATTCCTCTAAAACTAGACATACAGAGGTTTTGAATTATGTAAAAATCATAATCATACGATATCCCTAGAATTAACAGAAAAATTCGTAATATATAATAGTAACATGAATGCATATGAATCTAACCTACATGAATCTCTCATTCGTCCCACTCACCTTAGTTTTCATCTGATTTTCCTCATTTATGACCTTCAGAACTGACCTAAACCTGCTGTAAAACCATCCTTAGAACCATAATCAACTGATAAACAACTTAGAACACAATTTCATCAACTTACTCCTAAAAAATGTGCTCTTATGTTGTGCTTTCTGTTTTTCGGGTTTTTTGCAATTTTTCAGCCATGGTTTCTACTTCTTGCGTGGGTTTTGTGGATAAAAATGGCATTTAGGATGCTAAAATACGTCGACTCTGTCTAGGCTTCTCCGAAATCCTCCAATAGCAACATGACACCCAAAAACAGTGACTTAGGAGTCCTTGGGTTGAGTTGTATGACATCTAACTAATTTTTCAGAATTTCTAATACTCTCATGTGGTTACATAATATTGTATTATATGTACATGAATCCGGAATCTTACCATCAAATTACATATTAAATAATTTTCTCTAATATTTTTTTATCATCTAATATTATTTCAATATATTCATATTATTATATCTTTTACTTCACAATATAATAAACATATTTTATGTTTATTTATCGTAATCTACATTTATTCCTAACTAAAACATCTCAGTCGTTACACCGTTTCCCATCCATTCACCGACAATATTTATCTATCATTCCTATATTCATTATTAAATATATTTATCATTTTCTATTATCTTGAACTAAAATATACATATTCAATATATTCAATTTTGACATCTTCATATTATATACTCAATAATATATATGAGTTATCAATTCTCCTAAAATTTCGGGTCTTACATTCTACCCACCTTAAAATGCGTTTCGTCCTCGGAACTCGCTGTTAATATATTAAACTCTCATTCTTTGTAATTTCTCTAAATTTTCGGGTTATTACAGTTCATATGCTTCTTTTATAATCCTTCTTAGTATTTTTTCGATAGTCCATAAAATTGTGTATTTACCAATAAGCAAATAGTCGTGTCATAAGATATCATCGATAAGACTCCTTAATCATCAAATAGGCAAACATCAATGCCATAAAAGATCCTTATGTGACAAACAATATTTTCAACATATTCTTTGAAGTTGGCCGCTCATTTGATCACTTTAGTCATAAGTGACAATAAGTCCCAGGTCGTAATAGAATTTAGTTGAATTCGTACCATAAGGCGAATATTTGACCATTTTTTATCGTTTATCCGAATAAAATCAATAAATATGATTTCGTGGTAATTCATAGGCAGATATTTAATCATTGCGATAATTTCTCAGACAATGATCTCTGCTATAGGGAGATTACATTACAATTTCAATAATAACTGTGATTACGTGATAGCAAATAATGAAAATCGATTGTCATAAGACCAATACTAGGTCATTTCGATCGTTCATGAAAATACCCGACCATAAATAGAATCTCTGTTAAAAATGAAATCTTCCCCCGAAATCCCGGTGTTGGGCCTCAACAAGCGCCCAACGCCATTTATTTAGATCGACTTGTCCCGCTGTCCTCCAATGATAGGCGAGTGATCTACCGCCATACAGATAGAAGTAGCACCAGGTTCATAGTACACTCATTGGACTAGTATAAATATTTCACTCTCGACCGCACATAAATATATCATTGCGTTAAATGATTTTACTCACTTTACAATCCTTAGAGTTACGTAAATTTTTCACGTCCACCTGGTTAGTTCGGGTACCTCGCGCTTGAGAGAGCCTTCACTACCTATATAGTAGTAGTGTCAAGTTCATGATACAATCTTTAGACTGACGTAAATTTTTCACTCTCAAAGAATGATATAGTACCTTGCCTTGGGGGGCTTTTAAGGACCACGGAGGATGCCGATGTCTTTTCGTGGATCTTAACGAGCATCCGACATCACTTCCACTCCTGCGTCTGAACAAGCACCCACAAGTCAAGGGCCTCACTAAGTACTCTGACTAATCACATGTTCTGGGTCTTAACACGTACCCACTAATTACGTGCCTCACCTAGCGCCCCAACTCATCTAATACGCTCAGGTCTGAACAAACACCCGTGGGCCTCAAGTAGCGCCTCAATTAATATCATCAACTTAGGTCTCAACAAGCACCCGTGGGCCTCAAGTAGTGCCCCAACTAATCTCATAATCTTGTGTCTCAACAAGCACCCGTGGGCCTCATGTAACGCTCGTCACGTTTTCTTTCTGGTATAAATTTGCTACCATAATCATCTCATCCTTTTTATGTGTGACATTTCCTGTTCTCCTCCGCAGAAAGTAAACGTAGGAAACTTTCACTACCCGATTAGAAGTACGATCCATCATCATCATCTCATCTGGACCTTTCCCGAACTCTACCGAAAAGCGATGGAGGCTCTCACTATCTAGGTGGAAGTAACTTCAGGTTTACAGTACAATTCCGAGACTGACATAAATATTTCACTTCCACCTATATGGGTAGAGTCCCTCGCATTAAAATATTTTACCCAAATAACCATCGGGAGAGGCGGATGTCACTATGCTTTATACTTGACCATCATCAATCAGACTTTTCCCGTTTTACTTCGCAAAAGTAAGCAAACGTAGAAAACCTTAACTGCTTGAATAGAAGTAGCGCCATGTTCAGAGTAAAATCCATAGACTAGTGTAAATATTTTACTCCAACTCGGGTGGCTTAGGTGCCTTGCACCAGAGAGCCGTCACCATCTAGACAGAAGTAGCGTCAGGTTCAAAGTACAATTATTAGACTGACGTAGGGCTATAAAACGATCTGAACAGCTCGTGAACAATATGTGTTCGGCTCGTATGTGATCGTGTTCGCTCGTTCGAATAAAATTATGAATATTGTTCGAACATTATTTTTTCTTCGTTTATAATTTGAACGAACATGAACATTTTCGTTAACATATGTGAACGTTCATGAACAAATATATTATTTAAATTAATTTTTACTATCATAGATTATTATAGTATTTAAGTTTAAAAACCTTTGCAAAACGGTAATTTTTACTTCTTGACTCTAACGGTGGCGGGAATCACTTCTCAACTCTTCATTGGATTCAAAAGGTTGAAAAGATAAGACATTAGATATTCTACAAAACTCTCAAATGTCAAATATGGAACAAAACGAATGTTCATCACCGTCAGTGAACCATTTGGATGAAATTATTGTTTTTTATGAAGAACAAATTTCTACATAACATTGAGATGAGTTAGAACATGAAGAACCCTTTGGATGAATATCGCACAAATAGTACAAACATGTTCGAACAACTCGTACGAACAATGTTCGAAGAAGTTATCCGAACGAACATGATCATTCACTTAATAATTTGAACAATGTTCGAACATATTTTCACGTTCGAATAAAATATGAACGAACATGAACACGTTCGAATAAAAATATGAACCAACATGAACACAGTGCATTCGGTTCGTTTGGATCGAATAACAGTCCTAGACTGACGTAAATATTTCACTCCCGCCTAGATAGATCCAGTACCCTCGACTTAATGGTCCTTTTGGAACGATGGAGGGGATAGATGTCCTTTCTTACTACGGACTGTGACAGGCCTCCGACAAAGGTGCTACACTCAACGGCGTGTCACGGCGGAGTCGCGCAAAAAGCTCCCATATGCCACGGAATCATGCTTGGTATGTGACCGACTATCAAACAATTGAGCCCATTGACATATTCCAATAGTATGTATGTATAGACGATTTTTTTGCAAGCAGGAGACTACTCGTTTTTAAAAGCATTTTGATCGAGTATCAAATTTGATAAGTTTGAGGTTGATCGCCTACACGACAGGCGGTACATTGCATTTCTAATCTATCCTAATTTATTTAACTTTCCATCCTCCATCATACTAAAATGAAATGAACTTGACTCCTATCCTACCAGTCTCTTAGTCAATTGACCTCGTGTCATAAAAAAAGATACGAAAAATTCATAATATGATAAAAAAGAGAGGAATTTTATTTTAAAATGTTTGAAAAATCATGTCTATACATAATACTTGCGCAAATTGGAAATATGTCAAATACATGGCAGCTCCTTTCTACTCATATTCATCATCTTATACATTCATTCTCTCACAACTGCCGTATCTCGATATGGACCTCTCATCCAAAATACAACTGCCAACCTATTTAGTTAATAGCAATAAACAAACTTGATATTACATATCTTCGTTCGAATATTCGACCTCTTTATGGCGTTATCAATGCATCAATAATCTAAGTTCCACATACGTGAATAAGTCATTTGCGACTTTGAAAGTCCTAGATGTAAAACGCCACACACGATTATATTGCTTGCATCATTCACTCGCTCTTTTTAAGAAGAATTACATTGAATTATATGATACCAAGTCCTTTGTGATCCCAAATTGGAATACAATATAATCCAGAGAAAGCTTATCACCTCATGTTCCCAAACTTGAGATATTTTTCCAACTTATATATACTTATATCAATTCCCCAGCTGTCGATAGGACAATTGTTAACAATGATTTAATTCTCGCCATAGACACCCAGAGCAATAATGGATCAAATTCTAATTAAACTTGCAATATTCACCGTAGATACTTAGAGCAATATTGATCCAACTTATAGTTTAACATGCAATATTTATCTCATCACCTTCTCATAGTCGGACAGATATTGGGCAACAAGATAGTCATCGTAGTCCCCGAAGTAAACCTTCCTTGAATGCACTGAGCTTGGCATAAGATGAACAACGAAGATTTAGATGGTATACTAACCAATTTTTTATGCGACTTCTAATATTTATAAACAAACTCGGTTGTCAATTACACGATTCCACAGATTGACCTTCATCTTGAGGTAATCTCTGCGGTTGATCTCTCCATAATAATGATAGAAAGTTGATAATAAATTTGTTATTACCCTTGATTCGTTAGACAATAGGTGCATTCATATGAGTATTCTCTTCCCTCGCGATATACTTTACTGTGAAAGTCATAAATTACGAAAGCTCATTATTCCGAATGCCCCACAGAGACATTTAATGGCTCATTTCATTAAACATATTTTGCTTAGGGCTTCATAGTAAGATAAACTTTTATATGCTCACTTCGGAAAAAAACTACTTAGCAATATTAAGGGTAAGAGATAAATGAATTCCTCAAATGGAAAGATACAACTTTATGATAATTCAGAATATATGGGAAAAATTCTAATAACAATGTGTTTCACTCCCTTCAATAAACTCTCATTTATTCAAGTAGAATAAACTATAGATTCCTTGTATTCGAACCTTCATGATTACTGGTTTAGATGGTCACGATCATATCATTCTCATATCAATTCAAAACTATTGCAATGTCCTCATATTCTTCTATATTGACAAAGTGTTTTTACTCGCAAGTCCCCAGTGTTGACTGATATTGCCCGGTATTATTTATGTAATTATAATCCCCCGGGGCTCGTCTGACGTGGCTAAATGATATTTTTGATTTTCTATTATATTTATTGAGTATTGTGATTTTGGGGGTAGTATCATAATTTGGGCATCCTGGGCCCCCGTATAAGGATTCTGATGGTGTTTTGAGCTTTTTTGGATGATTTCGGTCGGAAATGATGTCAGGGGAATTTTCGCAATTTGGCACTTAGAGAGTTCGTTGGCGAGCTTAGGCGATATTTTTGGCTATCTCCTAAGCATTTGGAGAGGGTGAACTGGTGAAGAGTATTCCCGGGTATTTTCTTGACATTACGTGCTACTGGTGTTCGACCGGGGTGCATTTTCGAAGTTTCGGGATGCTGCGACACTTATTCAAGTTTAATTGGATACTTTCTAAGTAAGTTGGACTAATTTGATTAAGATTGTGCTTTTGGACCTTAAGTTGATTTATTGTGCCGAGTTTTTCTATAAATACAAGACCCTAGGCCCCAGAAAAAGGTTCAAACTCTTGGCACGCTTCCCAAGTCCCAGGACTCGCGACTTTTTGTACAAAAAGTCGCGAGAGCCTTCGTTCAGCCCCATGACTCGCGGCTTTGTGAGCAAATATCGCTCGTGTCCCCACCATAATTGAACTCAAAATTATATAAGAAATTGACTGATCATGAACAAACTCTCTAAAATATTTTTAGACGAGATCATTGACTGAGTTAGATTGGCGAGTATCACAAATGTCCACAATATTCTTTTGAGCATAAGAAATCCCGCTCATAACAACGTACAAAACATCCTAATTTTATCATGTAGAAACTTTTTAATATATATCACAATATTGGGGTATATAACGTTGGTCTTCGTCCTCTCGGTCTTCCAAACATGTATAATACTAAGAGAGAATACCTTAAATGTGACAAAATCACATAACCTTTCTCTTCAACATTTCCTCGAATGAATAAAATTACTCGATCTCTTCTTGTCAATAGATGGTTCAACATTTACAATCACCTTCATGAGATTCACTTTTACAAGATCTTAGTTCTTCTCTCCGAACATGACTAAGGTCGTTATATTGAAATTCGACCTTTTATAGTTTCCTATTAATATAATTAGATCCTTTATGGCTTCTTTGAATGCTTCAAAATATTGGCACAACGGGTTCCCGAAGGGAAGGTGGAGACATAAACGAACATTTACTCAAATACTCTTTCAACTCTTCAAAAACCAATCTACTCTATTCATTCCATTCCAAAAAGTTTACATTTGCGCAATGCACGAAAGAATATCCAACTTTCCTTGATTGACAACTTATCAATTTATGTTCCTCTAACAAATGCATAGTACCAAGGAAATTCCTAGCTTTCATACAAAACACACATCTAGGATGGTTCCACTTCATTCGATACCTCCCCGGAATATTGAATCATTCGCTCAAATATTGGACATAATTATTTCCATGTCGGCTATTTATCCGTATGCCATCAATGTTGACTTCCAAACATTCTCCCCTATCATATCTTTAAATATTAAATTTTTCGATTGTTGGTACGTGACACCTGCTTTCTTCAAACCAAAAGTGCATAATTGAGAAATTTTAAACCGCATGCCTAATTAACCAATATGTCAATGGCGACAGTACATATGGATCCTCCGACCTTGCTTCATTCAATAAGTAAAATCATTTCATTCATTCTGATTATAATTAGGCATATCCTTTTCTTATCCATCCGTTTCTTTTAAATAAACATCATTTCAAAATCCAGTGACATCTCCTTTTAAAAATGCCTTAATACCAAAAGCTTCCTTTGCCATATCATTTTCCTTATCCATCCACAACAAAACACATCATCTTAATCAAATCATTCATTCTGATTATAATTCCACCCTATAAATATATTTATTCGCACTAAAGATCTTCATACCGCTTCGGCACATTATATTATAACAAAAACATGGCAACACTTGATTTTCCTTCATCTTATTTATTAGTAAGAAAGTAGGAAACTCCATAATCAAAAGGGATAGAGACATGATAGCTCCGATTATATTCAAAAGATAGCATTATATGAGAGAATATAAAGATCTAGAATTACAAATTTACCAATAAAGACATCGATCTTTGTTGATCTCCCAAAGTGGGTATGAGAAAAATAGGTCTTTCGGGAACAACAACATTGTTGACAAACCTGACAACCTTAGTATGTATTGGCTAGTAAATCACACCCATCTTCCTCATGGACAGGGCATGGCGGTAGCCCTGCTACTTGAACTGATAACTAGTAAATTGAATAAATAAGCACTATGAGAAATCATAAAGAGAATCATCCAATGAATACAAAAATACGAGGGATATATGGAGGATGATTGTCAAGCAGATTAGAGGTGTTGAAATGGACTACAGGCTGTGCAATATGACAACATTAAATTAATAGAGAAGAAGAATTTTACCGAGCAAATCTACATGCCACGATATAAATTCTCCGACAGAGATACTTGAAGGTTTTGACCGCAGCGGCTAATGTTAATGGAACGGCAGAAAGTGATTATGGGATAAGAATGCACCGAATAAAACATATGAGACATACACATGTATAGACACGTAATCAAAGAACTAAAACACAACAAAAAACCTAGGGTGCGGGGTGCGTAAAATTTTACGAATCCAATTAAGTGTGCGTTGAGGGTGCTTTAATTTAAATTAATTAAAATATATATTAAACTATGTTAACATGATTCTTTATTTTTACAGAAATTTACGAATTTGATTCTCTAGGATTCGCAATTCTCTTCCGATTCTCTAGAAATTTTATAAGTTATGTAATATTTATCAACTTTTAATTATTTTATTGATTTTGAATTTTAACAAACTTTTAGTTTGATGATAAATTATTTATTATATATTATGTTTATAATTTGATCATGATTAAAATATATTTTATCAGTAATTATGATTACTTTAACTTATAAAAAACTAAAAATTATATAACTAAAAAAATTATTATAATTAAAAAATTTACGAATCCTTATCCGGATTCTCAAAAAAATTACTCATTTTGAATCGAGAATCGTATCGTATCACGTATTGTGGTAACATAGATATTAAATTATCAAAATCAAACATGAGTAAAAATAAACATATAAATTTGTTAGGCCGGGCAACTCCCATTGGGGGGCACCGGTGTAATTTGTTAGGAAGAAAAACAATGAGTTAAGACTATGCTAGGACTAATGGGAATTGAACAAGGTCACTATAAAAAACTAGTACCCGCTACCGAGGATCGACGACCTATTTGATCTACTACAGGGCGCAGAAATATTTTCGAAGTTGGACTTGAGGTCGGGTTACTATCAAGTCCGAGTGAAGGAGGGGGATATCCCAAAAACGGCAATTTGAATGAGATACGGCCACTACGAATGTACAGTGGTACCATTGAACTAACTAACACCTCAAAGTTGACTTGAGATCGGGGTACCATCAAGTCCGAGTGAAGGAGGGGAATATTCCAAAAACGGCCATTCGAACGAGATACGACCACTACGAATGTACAGTGGTACCATTTGGACTAACTAACGCCCTAGAAATCTTCATGAATTTGATGAATCGGGTGTTTCGCCAATACCTGGATAAGTTTGTAGTAGTGTTCATCGATGATATCCTAGTTTAATCACGCAACCGAAGGAACACGAGTGACACTTGAGAATAGTATTATGTGCTCTTAGACAAGAGAAATTGTATGCTGAATATAACAAGTGTGAATTATGGATGGACAATATAGCTGTTCTAGACACGTGATATCAACATGAGGAGTGACGGTGGATTCGACGAAGGAAGAAACAGTGATGAAATGGTCAAGACCAATGAACGCTCGAGAAGTTATAAGTTTCCTAGGATTAGCCTGGTATTATAGGAAATTTATCGAAGATTTGCAAGGATAGCAAAGCCGTTGATAAACCTGGCCCAGAAGGAAATAACGCATTAGTGGGATGAGAAGTGTGCAGCGAGTTTCGAATGCCTTAAAACGAAGTTGACATCGACACTAATCTTGGTGTTACCCACACCGGGACATGACTTCACCGTATACATCGACACCTCAAAGGAAGGACTCGGATGCGTAATAATGCAAGATGGAAAGGTAATAGCATACGTATCCTGCCAGATGAAAGTGGACGAGTTGAACTATCCGACCAATGATTTGGAACTAAAAGCGGTGTTATTCGCGCTCAAGATATTTAGGCACTATTTGTATGGTGTTAAATGCGAAATATTCACCGACCACAAGAGTTTGAAGTACATATTCACCCAGAAAGAGATGAACATGAGACAACAGAGGTTGTTGGAATTAATAAAAGACTACAACATTAATATTCAGTACCACGCAGGAAAAGTGAACCAATTGGCTGACGCATTAAGTTGGAAAACTCATGGCGTGTTGGCAAACACACTAATAAGGGAAATGGAGAATCTACATCTCGAAGTGGTAGAGTCGACCACAGCCGTTTTAGGTAGCGTTACTACAAAGCAAGGAATACTAGATGAGGTACTTGAGGCCTAGAAATCTGACCCCGAAAAACCCGTAACACGAAAGAAGGGAACAAATAATATGAACCCGGGCAAGGAGCCGACGGGCTAATCAGAATGAATGAACGTGTATTGGTACCAAATAAGCTGGAGTTAAGGAAAAAGATTATGGCAGAGGCACATAGTTTGGCTTTCTCAGTCCACCCCGGAAGTACCAAGATGTATCGAGACCTGAAAACGCACTCGTGGTGGAATAGAATGAAAAATAAAATTGCAAACTTTGTGGCCAAATGCGACGTTTGCCAACGAGTCAAGGCTGAACACGAACACCCAGGGGGCGAGTTACAACCAATAGAAATACCTGGGTGGAAATGTGATAGTATTGGCATGGATTTTGTAGTAGGATTACCCAAGAGCCCATCGAAAAACGACGCGATATGGGTGGTGGTCGATCGCCATGTGGAGTGGATAGACTAGTCAAAATATATGTGGACAACATAATCAAATTGCATGAAATTTCAATAAATATTTTATCAAACAAATATCCAAGATTCACCTATAGGTTTTGGCAAAGCTTATAGAAGTCACTCGGAGCCCAGTTAAGCATGAGTAAAGCCTATCACCCCAGACAGATGGTCAGACCGAGAGAACGAACCAGATCATGGAAGATATGTTATGGGCAACGTGTTGGTGTTGAAATTCAAAGGAGGTTGGGAAGATTTCCTATCATTGGTTGAATTTGCATATAATAATAGTTTTCAAAGCACTATTGGCATGGCCCAATACGAGGCCTTGTACGAGAGAAAGTGTAGAACCCACTATGTTGGGATGAAGCCGGAGAGAGAAAAGCCACCGTAGAGACTGTAGCTGCAATACAAAGAATATGAAGACGGCACAAGACCGTTACAAAAGCTTGGCATACGCGAAAAGGAAACCCTTGGAGCTAGATGTGGGGATCATGTCTATTTAAAGGTATCATCAATGAAGGGAGTACTACGGACCACAAGGACGATGAAACTAAGCCCCCGAGAACAGAAGATCAGAAAACTTAGCATACCAATTGATGCTTCCAGAGGAGATGATGGGGATAAACAATGTGTTCCACGTATCCTGACTAAGGAAGAGTTTGACTGAAGAAATCCAGGAATGTGTAAGGGAACACATAGAGATAACCCCATAAATGACATACGAGGAAGTGCAGTAAAAATCTAAGGAAGGGAAGCAAGGAAGCTTAGAACAAATTGATCCCCATGTTGAAGGTACAATGGTCCAATCAGGGAGTAATTGAAGTCACATGGGAAACGAAACGAGAAATTAGATAAAGAGCACTGGAGTTAATGTCACATTGATACGCTCGAGTTTCGGGACGAAACTCAAATTAAGGGGGGAATGATGTAATAGCCTCGGAAAAAGGTATGTTAGAACAATAGGGAAAAATATAACGGTAATGCCTAGATGAGGAGTAATGAGGTATACGGGAATGAAAGGAGGAAAAAGAAACAAAAAGAGAGAAAGGATAGACGAAAGATAAAAGAGGGGTCAAAGTAAAAGGAATGAGCTGTCAAATTGTAATTTAGGTAATTTAAAATTTCTATAAATACGGATGGAATGATCCAAAATCAAGTTATTTGCAACTTTGGTATGGAAACGTCACAGAAAACCAAAAACACAAATTCACCACGGATTTTCAGCATCCAAATTCACCGCGGAAATTTATCTTGCAAATTCACCTTGGAATTTAGATTGCAATTCACCGTGAAAACCTAAACCCCAAATTTTCCGCGGGAACCCAAACCCCAAATTCACCACGGATTTTTGAGATTCAGTTTCACCGCGGATTTTCGACCCTAAAATTTACTGCTTATTTACCCTGACCTCAAATTCATCGCGGAGTTTCAGAAGTGTGTAATTCACCGCAAAAACCTAAACCCCAATTTGCCGTGGATTTCGATGAATTTAGCAATTCACTATGAAAACGTTAATTTAGGGTGTTTTCATCACGTTTCGACGTAGGATCGTGAAAGAGGAAGGATACGTAGGGTCCGCGGTAAGCAAATAGTTCATAATAAGAAAATAACATAAAAAACCGGGTATTAAGAGGTGTTACGAATGCAGGGAAGCAACGAAGAGATCATAACACGTGAAAGCAACAAGTATGCGGAGTTAATACAATGTAGTAAGGGAAGGTTCCGAAATAAGAAACGGGAATGGTTAATAAGAAGGAAAGTATAAGACACAAATGAACGGGATGAATGTTAAGAAGACTCGAGGTGTGCAGGATGGACCGTCTGACCGAACACGGCATCGCGCATAATACACGATTGGCCAAGGCATGCCTGATAAAAGGAACGATACATTCCAAAATGGAAAGATACGTACGAAAACGGCAGAATGTATCTGAGTGAAAAAAAAGGTAGCGCCTAAGTACTCATTCAGGGAAGGGAAGCATACGGCCAGTCGAGTCAACCAACAGCTAATGGTAATATCTAGTTGCGGAGTAACGAGGTATACGGGAATGAAAGGAGGAAAAAGAGACGAAAAGAGAGAAAAATTAGATAAAAGATAAAGGAGTGGTAAAAGTAAAAGGAAGGGGGTCAAAAGTTAATTTAAGGAAGTTAAAATTTCTATAAATAAGGGTGGAATGACCCAAAATCAAGTCATTTGCTACTTTGGTACAGAAAAGTCACAGAAAACCCTAAAACACAAATTCACCACGGATTTTCAGCATCCAAATTTACCGCGGAAATTTAGCTTGCAAATCCACAGCGAAAACCTAAACCCTAAATTGTCCACGGAAACCAAGAATTACAAATTCACTATGGATTTTCGAGCTTCAATTTCACCGTGGATTTTCGACCCTAATTTCACTGTGGATTTACCGTAAACCACAAATTCACCGCGGATTTCCAGAAGTGTGTAATTCACCACGAAAACCTCAACCACAAACCCAATTTGCTACGGATTTCGAGGAATTTAGCAATTCACATAGAAAACGTTAATTTAGGGTGTTTTCGTCATGTTTCGACGTAGGATCGTGAAAGAGGAAGGATACGTAGGGTCTACGGTAACCAACTAGTTCATAATAAGAAAATAACATCGAAAATCGGGTACTAAGATGTGTTACGAATGTAGGGAAGCAACGAAGAGATCATAACACATGAAAGCAACAGGTAAGCAGAGTTATCATATGTAGTAAGGGAAGATTCCGACATAATAAACGGGAAGAGTTAATAAGACTCGGGGTGAGGGTTGATGAACCGTCCGAACGAACCCGGCATCATGACTAGTATACGATTCACCAAAGGAAGGGCATTCCTAATGAAGGGAACGATAAGTTTGTAAATGGAAGGATGCGTACGAAAAGGACAGAACGAATCCGAGTGAAAAAAAGGATAGCACCTAAGTACTCATTCGGGGAAGGAAAGCATACGGTCCGTCGAGTCAACCAATAACTAAAGATTGGCTTGAGTGGGACATGTACCGACCATGTTACACTCGGCCACGGGAAGGTTTAAACGAGAAGAAGAAGGAAGATATGAAGGAGAGTTAAAAATAGAATTGAAATATGCATTTGAATAAGAAAAATGGTTTGCACGTGTGTTTATGCTTCGTCTTTAAGAAATTAAATGATAAGTAGAGTGTGCGAAGTTTCCTTTAACATATTGTGACTGCTTAACAAATTTTTTAGGTAACGAGGACGAGGTATGAGGAGGGCATGGGAAGGAGGTCGTCGGTTGTCTGGTGCTAGAGTCTGGTCTTTTGAAACACTTTTTGAATTATGTCGTTAACTATTGATGCATGTTGAACTATGTTTTAATCTAAGTTTTGAGTTTTGAGTTTTATGTTTTATTTGATATGATTCTACCAATTCAACTATGCCCGTTTTAGGGTCGTTACAAGATATGCTTGAGCCAATAGTTCCATGCTCGAGTTTGTAGAAATAGGAATAAAGTGCGCGGACTTGGTGAGTCGATCTACCACCACCCATATTAAATCGTTGCCCCGAGATGTCCTAGGTAATCCAGACACAAAATCCATTGTAATGTCCTCCCATTTCCACATCTGTATTGGTATGGTTGTACTAACCCTCCAGGTCTCTGATGCTCTTCATTCACCCTTTGGCAAGTGAGACACCGGGATACGAACTCTGCCACGTCCCTCTTCATCCCAAGCTACCAAAATTGTATCTTGAGGTCCCTATACATCTTAGTCACTCATGGGTGGATAGTTATGCTGGACTTGTGCGATTCTCTCAGTATCTCTTTAATTAGCTCGTCCTTCGTGGCACACATACCCAATTTTTATAGCATAGGATTCCATCACGGCGCTCGAGAAAGTTCGAGTTTCCCTGGTCCATCAACTATCTCCACTGCTTCATGTCTGGGTGTTGGCTCTGCCCTTCTTGGATCATGCCCAACAAGTTAGGCTCTAAGGTGACCTCTATCCCACCCTTCTTAGTTCCAAGCTGAGGCAATCTGGCGGGCCCCCTTCGATCCTTCTCAGACTCAATGCATCTGCCACCGGTTTGCCTTTCGTAGATAGTAGAAAATCTCCATATCGTAGTCTTTCATAAGTTCCAACCATCGTCTCTGTCGCATATTGAGTTCTCCTTGGGTGAAGATCTATTTTAGACTTTGGTGATCCGAGTAGATGAGGCTTTATTTATTTTTATTTTTACCTCTTATCCCCCTTTATTTATTATAACCGAGGAGGGGATGATGGATCGAAAACTATGGGCCTCCAAATCTAATATCCAACCCAATAATCATATATTATTGTGTAATCTTATACACTTAAATATCTTCTACAATTAAGTATAATCTCTCTTTAATTTACTTTTCACCTTAATTCGATCTAATTTCAACTAAATCGTAAAACACTCTAATTAACAATGTCCTTCTTGTGTTGTTCCGTAATTTTTCATTATCTACAAAATTATATTGTCTTATTCGTTATAATATATCATAAACTACATCAATCATTTTAATAGCTATTAGGATATTTTAATATAATATATTGTATATAAATATTATCAATTTACATATTAAATAGATTCTCTAATATATTTTAACCATTAATTTTTATCTCATTATATTAATATTATTCTATCTTTTACTTCACAACATATTCTATATTATTTTATACTAATTTGCATTTATTCTTGATTATACAATTTCTATATCGCATTGTTTCACGTTCATTTACAACTTATAATTATCTATCATCTATTCATTATTAAACACAATTACCTTCTCTATTACCTTTAAACTAAAATATATATATCCAATTTTGGTAACTTCATATTATATACTCAATAATGTTTATTAGTTATCTAACTGCCCTAATATTTCGAGTGGTGACACTTAGTGTAGGATAGCACTTCAAGGAGTGTCAACTATTCAAGGGCATTTAGATTTCCTATCGAGTAAAGGAGATATAGTGGGAACTAAGTTGGGCATTCGGGGATACGGTAAGTTTCTATTATCGCATGAGTTCGGGATGCTCTATTAAGCATGAATAAGAGATACTAGGGGATCGAGTCGGAGATTGAAAAGTATGTGACTTGTATTGTAAAAGTATGTTGACTTGTTAATCGTCCTATGAGAGCATCTTTATTTGCCCAAGCCTAAAATGAAAATGAGATTGAAAATTTTTGGGTATGTTTCGGGCGTTACAGATCTTAAAGGTAAGGGGCTCTTATTCTTTCTTAGGCCAAAAAAGATACAGGTGTGGCCACTGTAGTAAATTGTGGTGCTAATCTGAAAAATCCTGAGGAAAGAGAGGTGTATGTTCGGACACTCTCTTTCCTCCATTTTTATTAATTTTTTTTTAAAAAACAATCATAAAATATAAATATTTATATAATGATTTTATTCATAATATTATGATTCTAATGTATTTGATGTGTAAAAAAATAAAATTTAAAAATTATAAGTGTCCGGACATTATTGTGGAGACGAGAGGAAAGTAATTTATAAAATTAAAGAATGATGATATGTACAGAGAGAAAGATGATGTGGATGAGAGAATAAAGTTCCGGGCGGACATGGTTGAAGATGGCCTAAGGGTAAGATAATTGGTCTGCATAAATAGTGGGAAGGAAACTATGTACGAGATGGAATTGGAGTTTAGTTAAAAAATGTGAATTTTATATAAGTTAATAACTTCCTTATAAAGTGGTGAAACGAAAGACGAAGTTCACACTCAAAAAATCCGAGGAAGAGAGTGTGGGTGTTGATTGGCGGACACAAAATTAAGTTAGTGATATTGGGCTTGTGAACGATGCAATCAGAGGGAAAGCTAAACTCTTCGACAATAGCCTTCTATTTTCGAGTAACCATACTATACGGTTGGTCAAAACATTTCTAGGTTTTGACCATCGAACTCTGGAAACCATGAACCTACTCAACCTCATTTATCATCTCAAAAAGTAAGGATACATGTTCGAATGACAAGATGGGGGAGTTGAATGATATGAACTAGAACTCTTCGAGAGGGGGGAAGAGTTTGAGGAGTCAGAAGATTGTGATTAACCTGAAGACATAGTGCGAAATGAATCAATATACGGAGTTTAAGGCACTTTCGTGTGGTTGTACAAATATATGTCAAGTTAAACACTTAGAGTTTTTATAGGATGAATTTGTATGGGTTTGCTATTATTAGTGCAATAGTTAGGAGTGGGATTCGATCGATTTAGTAGTTAAAAGGTCAAAACTTTTACGGTTAATCGGTTTTGTAACCCAAAATTTGAAAACCGAACCATTTCACCGCTTTATAAATTTATAACCGAACGAAACCGACAGTTAATCGGTTACCATTTAACCGATAATTTTTTTAAAAAAATTATACAAACTTTGTTTCATAGTCAATCTATTTTTTGAGAACTTGATTTTCATACTTTTCGAATATGCACATTTTGAGTTATTCATGATTCAACTATGAAAAATATTCAAATGTAACTATTTGCATAAATAAGTACTCAAAATTATCCATAAGAAAATTTACAAAAAATAACACAATAATCCATTATTATTATGTTTAGAAAGATTCCAAAATATCAAATATATTACCTTAAATCTAAAATAATAAAGTAAATCAAAAAAAATATTAGACATATAAAAATAATCACATCAAATATTCAAATATAAACATTTACATAAGTAATTTTTTAAAATTGTCATGAGCATATCCACAAAAAATAACACAATAATCCATTATTATCATGTTTAAAAATATTCCAAAATATTAAATATAAAACTTTAAATCTAAAATAAGAAAGTAAATAAAAAAGAATATTACACATAAAAATAATCACATAAAATATTCAAATGTGAATATTTACATAAATAATTTCTTAAAATTGTCAATTGAGTAAATTAAACATAACACAATACACTTAACAAGAACAAAAAGATGTAACATAACCAAAAATTAAACATAACAATTCAATAATATCATGCTTATAAAGTTTCGGAAATACGAAAACTTAAATCTAAAAACAAGAAAACCGTAACATTAAAAAAATACTAAACACATAAAATACTCACAAATTGCTATCAAATATGCAATTAATCATAGCAAAACGAAATTATTACTATATTATATTTAAAGGCAGAGCAACGACAAAACATAGAAAAAATTTTATAAACCCTAATATCAAGTAAATATAATTTTTTTATTTAGAGAATGGAAATATGGGTCGCGGAAAAACCTAAACCACAAAATTGTCGCGGAAATCTCGAAGACCCAAATTATCGTGGATTTGCCCTTAACCACAAATTGTCGCGGATTTTCAGGTTTTACCTAAATTACCACAAAAACCTAAACCACAAACCTCAAAACCTCATTTTATCGCGGATTTCAAGGAATGGAGTAATTTATCGCCGAAACATCAAATTTGGGTGTTTTCGTCGCATCTCAACGTCGAACCGTGAGAGAGAAAGGATACGTAGGGTCTACGGTAACTACATAGTTAATAATGAGATAATAACATCGGAAATAGAGTACTAAGATATGTTACGAAATGTAGGGAAGCACAAAGGCGTTGTGCTTCCCTGCATTTCGTAACATGTATTTTATGTAAGCGGAGTGAACACAATATAGTAAGCGAAAGCAACAGGTAAGCGAAAGCAACAGGCAAGCGGAGTGAACACAATATAGTAAGGGAAGGTTCCGACGTAGGGGAAATGGGAAGGGCTAATAAGAAAGAAAGTATAGACACGAATGAATAAGGCAAATGTTAATAAGACTCGGGGTGAGGGACGATGGACCGTCTGATCGAACTCGGCATCGTGCTTAGTTCACGATTCGCCAAATAAAGGGCATGCCTGATGAAGGGAACGATAAGTTCTAGAATGGAAAGATACGTACGAAAGGGCAGAACGGATCCGGGTGAGAAAATGGGTAGCGACTAAGTACTCACCCGGGGAAGGGAAGCATACGGCCCGTCGAGTCAACCAACAGTGAACGGTTGGCTTGGGCGGGACATGTACCGAGCATGTTACACTCGGCAATAATGAAGTTAAAAGATGAGGGGAGGGGGAAAAGAATGATAAGGGTAAAGAAACAAGAAGAAGAAAATAAGTATGCGATTAAAAGAAACGACTTACGTGTGTGTGTACGTTTTTTTTAAGAAAAAAGAAGGACAAATATAGTATGTGCGAAGTTTCATTTAATAAATTGTGACTGCTTTACAGATTTTGTAGGTGACGCGGACGAGGTATGAGGAGGGCATGGGAAGGAGGTGTTCTCAAAGTTGGACTTGAGGTTGGGGTATCATCAGGTCCGAGTGAAGGAATGTGTCATACCAAAAACAGCCATCCGAACGAGATACGGCCATTACGAATCTACGGTTGTACCATTTGGATTGACTAACGCCCCAGCGATCTTCATGGATTTGATGAATCGGGTGTTTCGCCAATACCTAGACAAGTTCGTAGTGGTATTCATTGACGATATCCTAGTTTACTCTCGCGACTGAGAAGAACACTAGCGACATCTGAGAATAGTGTTACAGACCCTCAGACAAGAGAAGTTGTATGCCAAATATAGCAAGTGTGAATTCTGGATGGACAGTATAGCTTTTCTAGGACACGTAATATCAGCAAGAGGGGTGACGGTAGATCCAACGAAGATAGAAGCAGTGATGAGTTGGCCAAGACCGACAAACGCTCGAGAAGTCAGGAGTATCTTATGATTAGCCGGGTACTATCGGAAATTTATCGTGGGATTTGCAAGGATAACCAAGCCACTGACAAACTTGACCCGAAAAGTAACGAGGTATGAGAGGTGTGAAGAGAAGTGTGAAGAGAGTTTCGAATGCCTCA
This sequence comes from Utricularia reniformis, assembly GCA_009725065.1. Taxonomy (NCBI): domain Eukaryota; kingdom Viridiplantae; phylum Streptophyta; class Magnoliopsida; order Lamiales; family Lentibulariaceae; genus Utricularia; species Utricularia reniformis. The sequence continues at coordinate 118,950 of RWGZ01001669.1, read as the reverse complement.
AAACGAAGTTGACATCGGCACCAATATTGGTGTTACCCACACCAGGACACGACTTCACGGTGTACAACGACGATTCGAAGGAAGGACTCGAGTGTGTACTAATGCAACGTGCGAAGGTCATAGCATACGCATCCCATCAACTGAAGGTACACGAGTTGAATTATCCGACCCACGATTTGGAACTAGCCGTGGTGGTATTCGCACTCAAGATTTGGAGACATTATTTGTATGGCGTGAAGTGCGAGATATTTACCGACCACAAGAGTTTGAAGTACCTATTCACCCAGAGGGAGCTGAACATGAGACAACGGAGATGGCTAGAACTGATAAAAGACTACAACTTGAACATTCAGTACCATCCCGGAAAAGCGAACCAAGTAGCCGATGCATTGAGCAGGAAAACTCATGGCGTGTTAGCAAATACATTGTTAAAAGAAATAGAGAACCTACAATTGGAAGTAGTAGAGTCAACCACAGTCATATTAGAGACCGTTATCGCAAAGCCAGAGATACTAGAGGAGGTACTAGAGACCCATATATTAGATCCCGAGAAACCTGTGACACGAAAAGAGGGAGCAAGGAGTGATAAACCATAGATAAACAAAGGAAGCGATTGGCTAATCAGAATGAATGAACGGGTATGGGTGCCAAACATGCCGTAGTTAAGAAAAAAGATTATGGCAGAGGTAGACAGTTCGGCCTTCTCAGTTCACCCAGGAAGTACTAAGTTGTTTCGGGACCTAAAAACACACTGGTGGTGGAATTGAATGAAAAAGAAATTGCAAACTTTGTGGCCAAATGCGAAAATTGCCAACTGGTCTAGGCTGAACACCAACATCCAAGAGGCGAGCTACAACCTTTGGAAATTCCAGAGTGGAAATGGGACAGCATCGGCATGAACTTCGTGGTAAGATTCCCCAAGAGCCCATGGAAGAACGATGCGATATGGGTAGTGATTGACCGCCTAACAAAGACGGCTCATTTCTTAGCGGTCAAGACAACATACGGAGTAGACAGACTAGCCAAAATATATGTGGATAACATAGTTAAGTTACATGGAGTTCCAGTAAATATTGTGTCAGACCACGATCTGAGGTTCACGTCTAGATTTTGGCAAAGCTTACAGAAATCACTCGGAACTCAGTTAAGCATGAGCGCAGCCTACCACCCACAGACGGATGGTCAGACCGAGAGAACGAACCAAATCATGGAGGGATATGATGCCGGCATGCGTGTTGGAATTTAAGGGAGGTTTGGAAGATTTCCTACTAATGGTAGATTTTGCATATTATAATAGTATTCAGAACAACATTGGCATAACCCCATATGAGGCATTGTACGGGAGGAAGTGTCGAACACCATTATGCTGGGATGAGATTGGAGAGAGAAAGACCACGAGAACAGAATTGGTGGAAGTCACCTTTGAGAAGCTGGCCGTGGTACGAAAGAACATTAAGGCGGCACATGATCGATACAAAAGTTGGGCAGACACAAAAATGAGACCCCTGGAGCTGAAAGTTGGGGATCACGCCTATATGAAGATATCACTGATGAAGGGGGTACTAAGGACCGCAAGGACAGGGAAGCTGAGTCCCTGGTACATCGGACCATACGAGGTGGAACGGAGAATCGGAAGCCTAGCATACCAGCTGAAGCTTCCGGAAGAGACGAGGGGATACACAACGTTTTCCACGTATCCCAACTGAGGATGAGTCTGACTGAGGGAATCCAAGAATGTGTGGGGGAACCATATAGATAACCTCGGAATTGACATACGAAGAAGTTCCGGTGAAAATCCTAGGCAGAGAGGAAAGAAAGCTCAGGAACAAACTAATTCCCATGGTGAAAGTACAATGGTCCAATCAAGGAGAAAGGAAAGCCACATGGGAAACAGAACGAGAGATTAGACAGAGAGCACCAGAATTAATGGAAGATTGGTACGCACGAGTTTCGGGACAAAACTCAAAATAACTGGGGAAGGATGTAATAGCTAGGAAAAATGTATGTTAGAACAATAGGAGGGAACATAGTGAGAGGTAAGGTCTAGATGAGGAATAACGAGGGATACAGGAATGAAAGAACGAAAAAGAAAACGAAAAGATAGAAAAGTAAGGCAAAAGATAAAGGAGATGTCAAAATGTAATTTAGGAAAATTAAAATATCTATAAATAGGGGTGGAAAGGCCCAAAACCAAATCATTTATCACTTAGCTACGGAAAATCCACGAAAAACATGAAATTATAGCAGAAACGTAAAAATTGTCGCGGATTTGTGGAGAGAGCAAAATTATCGCGAAAAACCTAAACCACAAAAATTGTCGCAGAAAACCTAAACCACAAAATTGTCGCAGAAAAACCTAAACAACAAAATTGTCGCGGAAATCTCGAAGACCCAAATTATCGCGGATTTGCCCTTAACCACAAATTGTCGCGGATTTTCAGGTATTACGTATATTACCGCGAAAACCTAAACCACAAACCTCATAACCTCATTTTATCGCGGATTTCAAGGAATGGAGTAATTTATCGCGGAAACATCAAATTTGGGTGTTTTCGTCGCGTCTCAACGTCGGACCGTGAGAGAGAAAGGATACATAGGGTCTACGGTAATCACATAGTTAATAATGAGATAATAACATCGGAAATCGAGTACTAAGATATGTTACGAAATGCAGGGAAGCACGAAGGCGTTGTAACGAGCGAAAGTAACAGGTAAGCGGAGTGAACACAATATAGTAAGAGAAGGTTCCGACGTTGTGGAAACAGGAAGGGCTAGTAAGATAGAAAGTAATAGACACGAATAAATGAGGCAAATGTTAATAAGACCCGGGGTGGGGGAGGATGGACCGTCTGACCGAACCCAACATCGTGCTTAGTACACGATTAGCCAAAGGAAGGGTATGCCTAATGAAGGGAACGATAAGTTCTAGAATGGAAAGATACGTACGAAAGGGCAGAACGGATCCTGGTGAGAAAAGGGGTAGCGACTAAGTACTCACCCGGGGAAGGGAAGCATACGGCTCGTCGAGTCAACCAAAAGCTAACGGTTGGCTTGGGCGGGACATATACCGATCATGTTACACTCGACAACAATGAAGTTAAAGAGATGAGGGGAGGGGGGGAAAGAATGATAAGGGTAAAGAAACAACAAGAAGAAAATAAGTATACGATTAAAAGAAACGACTTACGTGTATGTGTACGTTTTATTTAAGAAATGGAAGAACAAATATAGTATGTGTGAAGTTTCATTTAATAGATTGTGATCGCTTTACAGATTTTGTAGGTAACGCGGACGATGTATGAGGAGGGCATGGGAAGGAGGTCGTCGGTTGTCCGGTAATAGAGTCCGGTCTTTTGAGAATACTCTAAATTATGTCGCTAGACTTTAATGCTTTTGAATTATGTTTTTGTTTACGCTCGAACGTTTCGTTTTATTTAGTAGGTTTTTATCAAATCAGCTAGGCCCAAATTAGAGTTGTTACATAAGAGGATAGCACAATACACATACAGAGCTCAAAATCATCTATCTGATCAATCATATCACCAATCTGGTACCGTAGAACAGATCTTTTCAGAGAATAGAAGAATCAGATCTCCTAATGTTGTGAAAATTCCTCCGGACCCATGCGATAAAGTGCACTCGGCATTTATATTATGCTAGAAGCAGAAGGTGTTTGAAAATTCCCTTATGTGAGGATCCTTTCGGTCCTCCAGGTTGTCCACGGCGGGTTAGATGACCCCGGAAAAAGGTAGCTCAAGCCAATATGAAACGGATATTTATACTCTTCAAATGAAAAGTAAGGAGAAATCGGGGGACAAAAAGTGGAAAAAGAAATGAAAGAAGTGAAAATCTAGCTAATGACAATAGATGGGTCAAAATACAATTAGGGTAGGTTAAAATACCTATAAATAGTGGTGCATGGCTAAAATGAAGTCATTTGCCACTGAAGTAGGGAAAAACGCCGAAAATACCCTAAACCCCAATTTTACAACGGATTTGGCTTGGGCGAAACATGATAACGGTTGGCTTAGGCGAGACATGATACTGATCATGTTAATCTCGGTCATGGTAAAACAATGGAAATGGGAAGAAAGAAAAGATAAAAGAAAATGGTAGTAAATTGCAAAAGAACACGATAAATGACTTTTACGTTGTGTATATATTATTTTTTATTATTCTTATGTTATGGTAAATAGTGTTGGTAAAAATTGTGTGATGTTTCCTTTAATAGATTGTGGCCGCTTTACAGACATTGTAGTTAACGAGACCGGAATGTGAGATGAGCAGGGGAAGAGGTCGTCGGTTGTTCGATGATAGAGTCCGAACCTACTAAACCCTTTTAAATTTCGCGTTGTGGAACTTTGACTCGTTGTATCTTTATTCTAGAACTATGTTTTAAATTAAATTGCACGATCAAAATATTTCTCTAGATTCGGCTAGGCTGGGTTTATGGTTGTTACATCTCGATTGCACTCTCTAAAAGCAGAAGGTGTCTAAAATTCCCATGTTCGTGCAAGCAACCTTTTGCGTGAGGATTTCTTCCTCATTACATCTTCGGGGCTCAATATCACTTACATAGCCCACATCGCCCTTGGGTTACCTTTGAGGCATATATCAGCCCGCCCCTTGGGATGAGGCAGCCACATGTTGCTACCTAAATCTCTGATGTGCTATTCACTTCATCTCTTGGATTACCCTCTAAATCCCTCTAATTGTACCAATAATCATTTCTATTAACATCATTGAAAGAATTCATCATCTCGTAAGGGATACTTTTATAGTTTCTTTTTAAGGGATACCAATAATCTAACCAATTTCGTAATGATCACAATTCACAAAACTAAATTTTATATTTAGTTTTTTGTGGAGATAAATAAGTCACAATACGAGCCAAAGACACACCATATTTTAGATGGAAATCCCCAAAAAGAAGGGGAAATCACTATTTCGAGCATGGAAGTAATGCCGGTGGTATTTCCTAGTATATCAATAAATATCGGTCATGATATGTATCATGATATTCTGATATATATTTGGTATACCAACGGTATATCGAAAAAATTGCTCATACCAATCGTGACTTGTATGAAACATATCGATCGATATGAATTCCTTAGTTTCGAGAGAAAAAAAGCCTCGAGAGATGCACTATAAGATCAAATTAAAAGAGAATATAACAATCTAAACAAATTGTAGATGCTAGATAAGTGCTTCAAGATCAACAAATTAAAAAATTCCAAAGAAGATTGTAGAAATGATCAAGCCCTTTTTCCCTTTCTACGTTCTCTTATTTATAGATTCATTGGGGGGGGGCTAAAATGTGTTTTACTCAATCCCTCTTCACCGCTAATAATAGTCGTTAAAACCATGACAGTAACGTCTCCCATGAGTGTGTTCAATACAATAAAGACCGTCACTTTTCTTAAAACTCGTGTGCTCCGTTGAACAAGAACACTCGACTCTTGTTCGCAAGGACTGCTCCGCTATTTGGAGGTTCCCTTGATGGGGGCAGGGCATCTTGAGATGGGTATGTTTGTCTTAGGTCACGATGCATCTTACACCAAAGCATTTCATATTGGGCTGGATAACGTCATAGATTAGACGGGTTGTCTAGATTAATAGCAATATATCGATCGATATATTGGTGATCTATAGGCCGGCACGTCAAATTCCGTATAATATTGACATTTTTTTTGGTACCGCCCGGGTTTTAGATCATATTCTAGGTTTTGCGGATCCTACTCTAAATTAATATTTTTAATATATATAAAAAATAAAATTGGGTACCGGATAGTATATCATCCGTATCAATCATATCAATCATGGTAGTTATACTGATGATATACCGCTCGGTATACCAGTTCTATCGATAAATATCGATTATAACCGGTATACCTATATTCTTATATATAACTGATATACCACAAATATATAGGAAAAATCGCTCATACCGTTCATAATCAGTACGAACGATACCGACCAGTTTAACTTTCTTGATACCAATAGGACAGATACAAAATTGTGAATTGATAGAGAATTTCGAATGATATAAAATATTGGTTTTTTTTAAAAAAAAAACATTGATTAATAAGTACCTGATCTTGATCGGGTTGAGGAAGGTAGTCTGTACTTTTATAAAATGACAAATAAATAGTCAACCGGTTCGACCCGACAGGCTGCACCGCTACCCCTGTTTGAAAAGATGTGTAGAACTCTGAAGCCTGAACCATTAATCCGTTAAACGCATCGGATAAGAAGCGGACAAGAAGAAGCGTAAATAGCTTGGCGGTCTCTGTTCTCTTATCAGTCATCATCCTTAAGCTTTGATTTGTAGTGCTTCAACGGAATCTAGTTTTGAGATTCTTGACATGTCTTCCAACGCTTCATCCACGCTACCGGAGGCCCCGCTTCTGCCGTCGCGGCAGCCGTTAGCTACCTCACGGCCTTCAACTCTGTACCTCCTTCTATCCCGGGCTGCGTCCACTGCTCAGCGACGTAGAGGAGCATCGATGCTTGTACGCGAGACTGCTGCCCGTGAGCTTGAAGAACGCCGAGCTGATTGGGGATACTCGAAGCCCGTTGTCGCTCTCGATATCATGTGGAATTTAGGTTTCGTGATTGTGACTCTAGTTATGCTGTTTTGCACTCTGGAGGAGAAGCCCAATGTCCCAATAAGGGTTTGGGTCAGTGGGTATGCTCTTCAGTGCCTGGCGCATGTTGTCCTTGTTTGGATTGAATTCGGGAGGCGGAATTCAAGACGGGAGAGAAATGGAATTGAAGACGGGAGTACAGATGAGGAAAGTCTGATTGACAGTGAAGAAGAGAACGAGGCTAGTTTTGGGCACCTTGGTGGCGTAACTAGAACAAGGTTTGCATATTTTTTTCGTTTTCATGTCATCATTTCTCTAGTGCATTTTTTGATTAAGCTCTGGTAATTCAGTTCATGGTTTTGCTGTTTACCATTCTTGATATGATGATTTCAATCATTGAATAAGGCTGCTTTGTGGATATTGGGAATTTAACATGTTCATATATTTCGATTTTGATACAATTGATTTGTGAAATATTTTAATGTGTGATCCGTTACTCTTGTATGTTGCTTTTAACAACACTCTTCTATGAGATTTGTCAAATTTTTTAATGTGTGATCCACTACTCTTATATCTTGTGTTTTGACAGCATTCTCCTATGATTTTTATCTGGTATCAAACCTGATGAAGGACCGAAACAATAAACATCGGTTCTAATCATTTGGATGATCATGGGCTATATAAAAAACAAGTTGTAACGGAAACAACTCTGCTACGACTTGCAGGAGAGTGTTGAAACATTGGAAAATAATGTCCAAAAAATTCACCTTATAAGATGGGTGGATTATGCTACAATTGACTTGTTATGTATTTTAATGTGTAATCCACCACTCTTATAACTTGTGTGAATTTCTGTACTTACACCTATGACATGTGATTATACAATGTATATGTCTGATTTATACCGGGGTCAAAAAATTATTTGGCTCAAACCCATGTTTCTGTTTATGAACTTCACCTGAATCGATTGCAAAGATACCCCTAGCTGTATTTCATCATCTTGAAAGAAATACTATGTGATTTTTATATTTGATTTTCTCCTATGTCCACTAAAAAATAATTTTCTTTTCTTATTATTCTGAAGGCTGAAGTGGTGTGAATCTTTAAACACAATGGCATCGTTTGTCTGGTGGATAGTTGGAGTTTTCTGGGCTACATCAGGTGGTGATATTCTTATACAAAGCGCTCCTCGATTGTATTGGTGAGTTCGTAACATACATTTCTGTTTACATTGTTGTTATAATGAGGGAATCTAGATGGTATTTGGGCATGTGAGTCTTATCAGAAAAATCTTGTCTAGATGAAGCTTTTTAGATAACACTTTTGGTTAAAATTGAGAGAAGGGGAAAGGAACTCATACATTTCTCTCTTTTCACTATCACCATTGCCTAATCTTACTACATAGAAGGCTGTCTTTTCAATCACCACAAACCCCGCCTTGTTTTATCACCTTAGTTGCAGGGCTTGCATGGATTAATATGAGATGAGAATCCTATTTTACCCTATTTATCTCAAGTGTATGTGAGGATTGGAAAAGATAGATTAAGAGATCTTACATTGGTTATGTATGTTGTTTAAAGAACTTAAATATAGGACTGGAAGTCTTTTTCCTAGTGCAGTGTTCGGATTCCATGAGAATTTGATCCTTGAGTAATGCATGGATTGGTGACCCACTTGACTTATTAGATTTTTATGTTATATCTGAAGTCTGAATCATGGAATCCCTTGCAGGTCCTTTGTGCCTTTTTTTCGTTTGGCATGTAATATTTATTATAAACCCCAATGAAAAAGGGAATTCACCTTGGTTACATGAGTGGGGTAAATAGATAATTAGTACTATGCATTTCCTTACAACATGCTTTAAATTTCATAGGAACCGACCGGATAGTTAAGCAGGGATCAGTAATAGTCAGTCAAGTCCACTGAATATTTGGGACTCGACCCAGACAATATCATATTATTTTGTAGTATATATCAAATACGCATTTCATTTTTTTATTTTACTACAAGTTTCATCAAATCACTGTTTTTGCTTCCCTTGCAGGTTGGCAATAATATTCTTGGCATTTGATGTTATATTTGCCTTATTGTGTGTTGTCTTAGCATGCCTTCTAGGCATTGCTCTGTGCTGCTGTTTACCATGTATCATAGCTATTCTGTACGCTATTGCTGGACAGGTACGGAGTGAAAGTTAAAAGAATGCGGGATTTGTGTTATTAGCAAGACCTTTTGATTTATCATGCAGGAAGGGGCGACTGATTCGGATTTGAGTATTCTTCCCAGATACACATTTCAAACCTGCAAAGATGAGAATAGTAGAAGAATTGTAGCTGGCAAAATGGTTCCTCTCGAGACAAGCAGTGGCTACATGACTAACGAGCGAGTTCTTATCCCCGAGGATGCTGTGAGTGATGTGTGTTTCATATCCCTGTTTTTCACTTCCTAATAGGATTTGCTGTATTTCAGGAATGCTGTATATGTCTTTGTCCATATGAGGATGGAACTGAACTTAACGCTCTTCCTTGTAATCATCACTATCATTCAGCATGCATTGTCAAGTGGCTTAAGATGAACGCAACATGCCCTCTTTGCAAGTACAATATTCTCAAGGGAAGTTGCCAAGTTTGAACAGAAGGTGATTCATAAAATCTTATATATATATCAAAGTTTATTGTACTCATTCAGTAGGAAGAATAGCAAGAAATTTGAGAAAATCTCAAGGCAATTCTGTTGCCTGAACTTGTTGCTGCTGGAATCTATTTCTAGAGATTTCCTGAGTATATAATTCATATTTCACTTACTATAGGGGCACAGCATCTCCGCTAAACGTAAACAAGCACAAACTGAAGTATATTCTTATCAAGCATGGAACTGAACAGGAAAATGCATAAATCAGTGAACTGTGGCATTTGTGATGTTTTATTTCAATGGTGACAACATCTAGGATTTAAGAGTTTGATAATTTCCCAGTAAACTGCGAAGAAACTCAGCGTGAAGAGAATGGCCCCCCTGTCATATTCAAAGTTTCAGCATCATTCATGTTTTAAAGGTTGTCGGGAAACGGGCTTACCTTATAAACAACGAAGTGAGCTACAACAAGTCCTTGACTGCCATCTTGAGCGAGAAGTGACATATCACCAATAAAGTCCAAAACCTTGTGCCTACAAGATTCATCATTGAAACGCAGAGGTGGATTCAACCATCCATTTTTCACACTGTAACCGAAACTCATCTCAGTAAACTTGAAAGATGGATCATACAAGCAGCATCTCAGACCTACCTACATATGATGGCTACATCTACAGAACCACCTTTTATGAGTCCTGATTTCCTCATGCTTTCAACCTGGAGAGATATGTGAATATTGCATTCAATACAAAACTTCAGCAACAGTAGGGATGGATGTAAGTCACCTCTTCATAAATGCAGAAAGTTCTACAAGAAGCAATTTGCTCAGAGTAAAAGCTAGCAGATATTGTGGATGAGAACCACTGACAACCAATGGTAGGTGCCTGGAAGAAGAGAAAAAAATGAAACATGGATGGATGCACACCAACATTATTATGTTTGTCAAATAATCAAGAAATTTGCCTGAGGAAAGTCAATGCCATATGTGATTTTCACATCACAGTGAGGGAAAGCTGTTATAAAAGAATCATTTCTCGTTACTTGGAATGGTTCAGTGAGATAAGGTGCAAACTTTTCAAAAGTTTCGCCATTCATATCTACTGCATCCTTCAATCCAGATTGATTGATTGCTGCGATCCATTCCCTTGCTGATCCATCAAGGATGGGAACCTGTGACAATTACCCAATATGAACAAATGATTTCACTTAGCCAAAGATGATAATCAGAGTTAAGTTAACTGACCGAAAAAATCAGTCACCTCAACGAAACGCCCACAATCTCTTGGTGCATCAATCTCAATGAGGCAATTGTCCACACCAGACGCTTCCAGAGCGGAAAGCAAGTGTTCAACCGTACGAATTGTGTACCCATTTTTGGATAGTGTAGTGCAGAGAGGAGTCTCCCTCACAACATTTTCAATTGACGCTGGGATTATGTTTGATCGGAAGATGAAGAGCCGCCCAGAGCGAGCCGCGGAAGGGATGATCTTGACGGTGGATATGCTGCCGGAGTGTAGCCCCAGACCATTCCTCTCCACGCAATGACATACTGTTTGCTGCAGTTTGCCCGTCTGCAATTAGACAATAGGTTTCTCAGTTACGGAAAAGAAATCTCGCGTGTTCACTGTTCATCGGAAAGAAATTTACACTTTTCCAGGAGATAAGAGCGGAAGGATTCAAAGATTTCAAGACAGAGGAGACACACATCTGACCGATGCCCCGCCGCACCGTCCTAGGTTGTCCGTACACCGTACTTTCGCCAAAGAAGAAACTAAGGGAAAACAAATACTCTAAAGCTTGAATACGATTTATTCATATTTAATTTTTAAATTATTTTAAAAAGATGCATGTGGTAGGATGCACGGACACCACTATTTTTTAAAGGCGAAATTGGCACACTATTAAAAATCAAAAGTTTTGTATATGGTTGAATATGGTATGCATGTCCAATCAAATAATAGGTATTCTATTTTAATTATTATTTTTTAAATTTTTAATTAATTGTTTCTCTCTTCTTCTAATCTCTAAGTAATAAATTAATTTTTTAAAAATTTTGTTTCCCATTCAAATTTCAGAATTCATCCACTAATGTCTTAGAAATTTTGTTTCGAAAACATTTTGATATTTTTTTATTGTAATTATCATATTTTGTATCTAAATATAATATTTTTGATATTGCTTTATTCATTAATTTAATTAATTTTTTTATTTTAAATATTACATATGGTGTATCCTATTGGATACTTTACGATGACCGTATCACCATTCATGTTTCTTACATTTTTAAGTGTCCCCGTTCTCTGTGTCCAACAACCTAGTGTATGTGATAAGTTTTACAATTAATTGGAATTTGGAAAGATTAATTACGCATTTTCTACTCATAAAACGGATTGAAATTATGATTACTTAGATATGGTAGAGGTTTGCACTGCCCCGTCCAAGACATTTGCTGCTTTTGACTCCGGACGGACATAGTTCATAGTTAAGTGGCCTTCTTGTTTAAAAAAACAATAAAAGACATTTAAATTCAGTTTGAAATATGGGTTTTGTTGTGGTACTTATCGTTTACTGTCATCAATCATTTGTATGTCTAGAAATATATTTTCATCTGTCTTAGAATATGCTTCTTTGATATTTAGTCATCCAATCCATTAAACGCTTCATAGTCTTAAATCATGAAACCATAATCATCATTTGATCATCACCTTTTAAAAATTTCGGGGAGACTCGCTTACACTCTTTCTCGTTGTATCCAAATTCTCCACATCTCCACACGTCATTCGTCGTTTGTTATTTAAAATACGATGGCATAATCTATTATTTGGTCAGTTCATAGCCTTCTTCCTCTTTATCGGTGGTCTAGTTGGCTAAGTGAGGTGTTGTTGGCTAAGTGACCAATGCACATGGTTGGGAACAACCTTAACTGGTGAATATCATTCAACATGGATAAATCATTAGACTAGTCTCCATCATCTTTAGCCACCTCAATATCAAGGATCTCAACTTTGGGACATCTTTTCTCTATCATCTTCATTTTCATTTAAAAACTCTTTATTTCATCCAGGTCACTAGACGTGTGCGATAGATCCAACTACTAACTCATTTGTCTCTTTATTTGGCTCCATACAAAAATTATTACCTACAACAAATAAATTTGGAATTTGGAAAAACAAACTTCAATTCCTATGGCTAATAAACCACCTCTACTCATTTTCCATGAATTTGGAAATACAAACTTCAATTCCTACCGAAGCAATTAAAACTTCAATAAGTGAATGCAATAAAAACATATACTACAATTTCATGCAAACATAAAATGAAAAAATTATAAAATATGACATTTGATCACCTTAACAAAATGAATAAGGGAACATTTAGGTTCCGGAATCTAGCCAGCAAAATTTTAAGATCGCAATCCATTGCATTAGCATAATCATCATCAATGGATGAATAAGGATCTATTGAGCCATTGGATCTAACATAAAAATTAAATGTCGAAAATCCCAGACTACACGTTCAAAATTTTAGGATCGCTATCGCTATTTTTTGTTGCATCACCTAAACAAGACACAAATCAATAGTCGAAAAAACCATCAATCATCAAGCGCAAAAATCATATAACAACAAAATGTTCAATTAATAATATGAGCAACCCAATAATCATCCACAAATCAAATGCCGAAAATATATCCTAAATAGACACATGAAATTCTCAAATAACAACAACAGATCCCGTTAATAAACCTAATAACACAATATACAAACAGTTAGGAAGGGAGACTAGGTGATAGTCGAAGGGCTCGATCAACGGATATGACAAACTGGGAAAACCTAATGAAGTGGTCATGTTGATTGGTTTGATCGGTCCCGTCGACCGATCAATTTGATAGCGGTCGGATTTGATTTGAATAAGGATTCGAGATAATCGAATGTGAAAGAATTTTTACTTAACTAACCCACATAGTATATGGAATAAGATACATAATGTTGGCTACATATATGGAAAAGATATGTAGTACCTTGTTGATTACATATATGAGGAAAATATAGATATTGATCTCGTCTAAAAATATTTTGGGTATTTATTTTTAGATCAGTCAATTTCCTTAATTATTTAGCATTTAATTGTTGTGGGGACATGAGCGATATACGAGGTTGGGCTTACACCTCGTGAGAGCGAATCTCTACCTTGGTTTTCACTATAATAATCAAGAAGTACAATTACAATGAGGAAATATGAGTAATCCGTGCGAAATAGGCACATAAAACGATCAAATATACTTGGATCTGCAGTTACTGTCAAAATCTCGCGACTCACTGCATAATCTCGCGACTCAGTGCATAATCTCGCGACTACATGGATGCAGAGCACAATCTCTCGACTTAGTGCACAATCTCGCGACTTAGTGCACAATCTCTCGACTCAGTGCACAATCTCGTGGCAACAAGGATGCAGAGCACAATCTCGCGACTCAGTGCACAATCTCCCGACTTAGTGCACAATCTCACGAGTGGCAGAATGCAGAAAAGTAAACACTTTGGCTTGGGAAGCGTAATAACAATCTCACCCATTTTTCAGTGCATAGAACTTATATTTATAAAGAAATCCAACCCAATTAGTAAACTTCATCCCACGAGCCCAATTTCATTTAATATAGCCCAAAGTACTTAAATAATATCCAATTAAATTGAACTAAATGTCATACCGTCCCGGAGTTTCGGAAATTCATCTCGGTCGAGAATTAATCAGAAATATCGATGAGAAAATACCGGAAAACCTCGCATACTAATTCCTTGCCTCCAGATATTGAATATGCAGCCAAAAATATTTCCACAACTTACCGGCGCACTCCTTTGGTGCCAAATTACGAAAATACCATTGGCCTCGTTTAGGGCCGAATCTGTCCAAAACTGACAGAAATGCCAATATAGTGGTCATATGTTGACTCGAAGGGTCCAAATGATGAGAATACCCCTGAAAATATACTGTGACACAATTATATGATAATACCGAAAATACCACATAGCCACGTCAGACGAGCACCCGGGGTATAGTAATACAGAAGATACCTCCGGGTAATATCAATACTCCCCTGATTTTCAAATTCAGATTCTGAGTCGTAAACCACACCATATTAGCTCGTCCCGAAAGTCGAATACTGTTCGGAATTTTTTTGAGAGAACCATGAGTAGGTTTGGAATCGTGTTATTGACGCGATCGTTTTGACAATAAAAACGTCATATTCTGAGATCGGGCAAAAATCTCGGGATTTTTCGACTCTGGAATCCGCCCCTATAAATACTTTGTTCTGTCTTCATAACAGTCTCACTTGCACGAACTCCACACGTCTCGCGACATTTTTGCCAAAATCTCGCGGATACCACCCTTGAACAGTTACTTGCGACATTGTGTCATAATCTCGCGAATATGTTCAAAACCTCGCGACTGCATCACTTGAATATCAACTGAACTAACTTTGCTTGCAAAACGTCGCGACTTCCTTTATCGAACAGTAAATCTCGCGACTTTTGGTACGAAAACTCGCGAGACACTTAATAAAATTGTGAAAAAATAATATTGAACTTAATTTATAAATGGCTTCCGATTCTGCCCGAACTTCGAATCCCGATACCTCATCATCTCATTCCTCGGACTCCTCATCCAATTCGGGGAGTTCAAATTCCAGCATGTCCCCCTTTCCGCATTGCACCTCGAACTTCAATTCACACTTTTTGGAGCGAATTGCCTAGCTTGAAAACTCTCTCGGCCCTAAGAATCCCGCGGTCAAAGCCCTTAGAACTTTTGACCAACCTTATTGCTTGCACGCTCGGAAGTGGATATCTATCGTGGAGGAATACACCTCCTTTCCGATTGTGTTCTATATAAGCCCGGACCTACTGACCGGATTTTGACTACACCGATATCCACCCACACTATTCTCTTGGAATACCTAGAGTGTGGGATTCGCTTTCCCCTTCACCCTTTCCTTGTAAAAATGCTTACTCATTTACGAATTCACATTTTCCAGCTTAACCCAAATTCAATCTCTTTTGTGACGCCCTTTATAATTTTCATAGAAACGAGTCGTATTCCTTTGACCATCGATCGTTTCTTCCAAATTTGTACCACCAGCCCTTACTGTGCCTATGGTTGTATTTTTTTTCGCCCGAGGCACCAGAATAGTCCCTTCCCGTTTTGCATTCCCCAGTCGAATCATGACTGGAAAAAATATTTCTTTTTTGTAACCGGTGTGGGGACCACGAGATTGTTTCCATTTAACCTTCCTTGGCAGTTCCCTGTCGAAGGGGAACTATTTTTCCCTGAAACCTACAATTCCATTCCTCGGGCAACCATTCCTAGACCTTTAGAGAAGACACTTCTCGATTGTGCTAGATTGGATGATGCAGACTGGATTGCGAAGACCTTATTTTATGCCCCAATCTTGGTTGCTTTTGGTCTTCTTCCAGCCCCTACCCATTTTAGTAGGGAACTATTAGGTACCTAGCCCACACATTCATACATGAACCATCTCAATAACTTTTCTTCAATAGAAAAAATCCTTTTAAATTCAACGCGTACTCGTTTTTTAATCTTTACACAGTATAGCTTACGTGACTTGTTTGTTTTGCAGACAAAATAATGGCTCCAGCTGAAGACCACTCGAAGTTGGGCGACAGGTTGAGATCCCTATGTGCTCTAGTTGCGGAGAATGATGAATTAATATTCGAGATGGCGATGGGGGATCGGAACCGTACTGCCAGAGCCGAGCTGGCCCTAAGTACACAAGAGACGGAGCCACCAACTGATGAAGTCAGGTCTGTTACTGTAACAATCGTAAACCAGCCCTAACAATGTCTATGCGCAAGTAAGGTGGAACCAAACATTTTAACAAAACGAAATTCGAATCCGGGGAAATGTCATCGTCTTTCAAAATACAACTAGATAACAAAAGAAGCAAAACAACAAAATCCAAAAGGGGTGACTCGTACAGTGGACGATCGACGACCTTAGCTCCAATGTTACCTAAGCCTCCAGTCCTCCCCCTACAAAATCTGTAAAACGGTCATAGTCTATTAAAAGAAACTTCTGTAAAATGTATTTAATAGCAAGACTTTATCCCTCTCTTTCTCCTTATTTTTAGCCTACATACTCTCTTATCGTTTCCTGTCTTTTTATACTTTCTCTCCTTATCCTTGTTGGTTTCCTACTATGATCGGTTTTTACATGCCCGATGACATGTCTCGCCCAAACCAACCGTTAGATGTTAGTTGGCTCGACGAGAATATATGCTTCCCTTCTCCGGTCAGGACTCGGGCGCTAGACCGTTCCGATCCGATTCCGTTCAGCCCTGTAGTGCGCACAGTTCAGTTCTGGTGAACTCACGTATTCCCTCCTCGGACATGTCCTACCTGTGGCTGATCGTGCTCATGAACACGATGCCGGGTTCGGTGTTCCCACCTCGCCCCGAGATTTCTTTTTCTTTTTTTTCTTAGTTCACACCCTTTCGATTCGATTTAATATTCATTTAAATTCCTAACCGTGAACCTTATTTTAATTTACTATGTTTGCTCCGCTTACCTGGTCGTTCTATCGCTTGGTGCTTCCTTGTTCCCTACTCCCTGCATATACGTATTAACATGTTATACCGTTGTGTAGCCCTATGACTTACTCTCGTTAATTAGTCGAATTATGCGTCAATTGGCGGTCTTACCCTAGGATTTGCGATGAACTACGCTATGGTCCACAATTTGCAGCCAAGTCGGGTGTCGCTCTTCGTATTCACGATAAATTGCGTTTCGGTCCTTAATTTCCGCGACAATTTGCATTCAGATTCATTTCCGCGATAATTTGCACTACAGCCCTCAAATCCGCGACAATTTACACGTAAGCCCTGAAATTCGCGATAATTCCACGCTTCAGTCCATTTTCGCGACAATTTGCAAGCAGATCCCAGAATCGCGACAATTTACTTCTTGGCCCCTGATTTCCGCGATAATATTGCAGCAGCCTCGATTTCCGCGATAATATTTGCCTTACCCCAGTTTTCGCGATAATCCTCTTCTTACTCCCAATTTCCGCGATAATATTACAGCAACCCTGATTTCCGCGATAATCTTTGCCTTTACCCCGGTTTTCGCGATAATTTCAATTCCTCTCGATTTCTCACGTTTTTTGTGCCAAATGACCCCTTCTTTTCCCATTCCACTCCTATTTATAGATTTCTTAACTTGTCTAAATGACCCTTTAACCCCTACTACTAAAATTCCCTCTTCTTATATTAAATTACTAAACTACCCCTCATTTCATGTTTTTAACAAGAATTTATGCGAGTCTAACCTGTCCGACTTCCGTTTGTGCTGCCTTCCTAGGTCGTTACAGTAAGACTCACACTCATGAAGGGAATCTTCTTTATCCATAATAGCACACTCATTGGTCCGAACCTCTATATTCTAACAACCTTCTACACATTCGGGACTCGAAAAAAAACAAATTGAAAAAATATTCTAAAATCGGCTCTATTCCCTGTTTGTAGCAATTAAAAATGGAAGCTATTATATATACATAGCTACCAAGGAATAGAGTATAGGTCGGGCAATGATTCTCGCGAAGCACGGCCGCTATGAAAGGATGTAGCGAATACCGTAAGCCGCACTTAGGGACACATAAATAACAGGAAGTGCGTTAAAAGGAGCAATCATCTCTGCATGAAGGAAACAAGGAACGTCTTCCTTTCCCCTACAAATCAAATAATGGGCGGGGATCAAGAATTTAGCCCTACGCTCTTTGATATCCAGTTCAGACAGGGCTGGGTATCTAATTCTACGAAGAGCCATAATTTTTACCTTGAGAATGTTGGTTAAAGAAGATCGGAGTTTGACGGAGAATGAAAGTCGCAAGGTTTCAATTTCGCTCAAACGATTTTTGCAAAATGACGATGGAGATGAATAGTTCCCAAAACCCCAAATTATATATGCATTCACATACCAATGGTGTCACGCCCCGAAACCAGGCCTAGCCATTTTCGGTGCACGACACGCCGTGCTCCAATCTTCTTTGGAACACAATGCGATTTTTCACAAGCTAATATATTTAAAACATATAACATAATATTTTTCCTAAATAAACTTCACAAACTTTATGTAATTCTTTTTAAGTCTTCATCTTACTAACACCTTAACGAACTCACTTTACTCTCGACATTATACTCACTCTTGGTATCAGCCGACGACTATCTCGTCCCATGCTCTCGTTTATCCCTTCCTCTCCTACAAAACTGTTGAACGATCATAATCGAATAATAGAAACTTCAGTTAAAACTCTTTAAAAACATAACTTTAATTCTAAACATCTTTTCTTTTGAAAACTCGTCTTGCTTTAGAAACTTCTTCAAAAATCATCGTTAAACTATGTTATAAAAATCATACTTGAAAACTCATTTGTCATTGATGCTCGTTCTAAAATCTCATTTGAAAACCTCGTTAAAACACACTTCAAAACTTATCCCTCTTGGGGCTCGTTCGAAAACTTACTTTTAAAACCTCGTAAAAACTTATCTTTCTTATAAAGCTCTTTTAAATCTCTTTTTCTTATAGAATATCTTTAAAACTTACTTGAAAACATTACTTATTCTTTCATGTGCCTTTTACTTTATCTTTCCGGATTTTTACAAGCCCGGTGACATGCCTCGCCCAAGCCGACCTTGGTCGGATCTCGACGAGCCCTCTTTGCTTCCCCGACCTCGAACGGTTCCGCCTTGTGTAACGTTAGCTTAACTTGGGGCATACCTTGCCTTGTGGCTCACGTGAACGAGCACGGTGCCGGGTCGATGCGTCCATCTTCCCCGAGTCTTAACTTATCTTTTGGCACATCTCGGGGATACGTTGGACCGACGGGCTTGCCCGCCCGGACAACATAGCCCAAAACATTTTTTTTCACGGGATACTTTGGGCCGGCGAGCTCGCTTGCCCAAACAACGTAGCCCAAAACAATTTAACTTTGAAACGAAATTAAACATTGAATATAAACTTTCTATTATTTGACTAATCATCCCGCTTACTTTTATTTCGTATGTTGTCCATTGTGTATCTCCTAATCCAAATTTATTGCCATATCTCTCCTCCAAAATCAACCCCTAAAATCAAGTGACGGCTTTGAAACATGACATAAACTAATGTGCTAAAAGTAACATAAAAGGAAAGGTCCTAACCAATATCAAGAATTTCTAATCATAAGTCACAACTTTAGCCTTTCAAATCCCACTAACAAAACTATATGCAACAACCTTAACTAGTGTTTATACTCAATTAATACTCTCAAAATCTATAACTTAGATGGGAAAGGCTAGTTTGGACAGATTTGTTGTTACAATCTAGGCAACGATAGGACTAGTGTAAAATTTACACTAGCCTACGAGATTGTGCATTGAGTGTAAGCACTAACAACAATTTTTTTTTAAAATTATTGATGTAAGGAATGGGAATGGGAATTCATCGGGTTCGGATGCATCGTCGGAGAGGGAGTCAGAGCCTGAGCCTAATTTTCCTGTCAATGAACTTGATGAATCTTTGAATAACGATAATGTTGAAACACAAATTTATCGTATTGTTCTTGCGACGGCACTCGCCGAACGTATGTTTTTTTTCCTACAGAGGTACTCATTATTATTTTGCCACAAGGTGGTACGATGATGGTTGATAAGTTTGTGGTCGATATTCATAAACGTGACTACTTGAAGTACAATATTCGAAACTCGGAATTGATTGTTCAAATGGGATTGTGCACCCGGAATAAACACTAACCTAAGCTAATACTCTCAATCAAAATCTAATAGGCAGCGATAGGACTAGTGAAACTCCTCAAATTATTCCCCAAATTATAGTCTCAAAGTTACCTCTTATTGTGTAATTTCGGCAAGAACTTTGGACATCCGAATAGCGTAATTTACGTCTTCGTGATTCCTTTCTCTACGAAACAACAACCGACGGCAAGGATTCCGATGTTTCTATAGGACAACCATTCTCTATTCCATCACTGCCTTGCGTCTTTTGGGAATTTCCCTACCGACGTCGCCACGCAAGGTCCAACCAAACTTCCATGTGCACAACCCAAGTGGTCCACCAATACTCCTTATTTGAATCCATTTCCTCCAGCGGCCATGTAGCACCAGCCAGCGCATCATATTCCACTTTTACAACTCCACACCCCTTCAATTCTTTTGTTAACGGGACTAATAGAGAGGCAAACATGTTCTGGGCCTTTAGCCCATTATTTATAACATTGAATTATTCATACTAGAAGAGCTTTTACACTAAAAAAACTCTTTTTAATTTATTTATTACATCTTTTTACGTTAATTCGATTGAAATTAACATAATCGTGAGACACGTCTAATTAACATTGTCCTTCTTGTATTTACTTTAATTTATCATTATCTACAAAATAATATATTGTTTTATTCGTTATGTTATATTATATCATAAATTTCATCAATCATTTTAATAGCTATTAAAATATTTTAATATAATATATTATACATTAAAATTATTAATTTACATATTAAATGATTTCCTCTAATATATTTTGATCATTAATTGTTATCTTATTATATTAATATTATCATATCTTTTATTTCACAATATATTCAATATATTTTATATTAATTTATTGTAATCAACATTATTCTAGACTATACAATTTCCATCGACACACCGTTTCTCATTCATTGACATCATATATTTATCTATCATCAATTCATTATTAAATATAATTACCTAATTTCTATTACCTTGAAAATAATATATATATTTATTTATATATTTAATTTTGGTATCTTCATATCATATACTCTATAATATTTATCACTTATCTAATTCTCCTAAAATTTCGGGTTCTGACAAATGGCGAATTGACACCTATGTTACAGCATGCGGGTGTAGTCTGTTTGCACTCATCACGTCTGTCAAGTAATGGAATACAAAATAGCGTTTGTCTGTTTTTTAATGTTTAATTAAAAATAATGAACAATATCCGTTATGTTTTCAAATTCGAATTCGGTCTAAGTACAAGATCGGTCCGATGGAGGCTTGCCACAATTGGTTCGGGTACAATCCCTTGTTATGTCAAATTGGATGTTATGCCGAACGCACTCCTTGAAAGGAGGTCGGTCTTATATCACCATTGCAATATCGATAAAGCCCGAGGGCTAGTGATGAGGGTTTTGGGGACCGGCACCCCAAATTGATGGAGACCCAAATCGTACTGGACTGATCCAGGTGATAAGAAACGAACATACGCGAGCCAAGATCTTAAGTCTGGCCCGAAGACCTAAGTAACTAATGAAGCCGAGAGGCCCATTTAATGTGTTGGACCGAAGGTCAGAGTAAACAGTGAGATCCAACGCTTCGGGGATCGATCCTCTGAATCGGTCCAAACATTGAAGGCAACATTTCTCGTTAGAATTGACCACCCGTCATAAAGTTCCTTCAATCTGCATCTTCCAATACCAATAGTCGTCCCCATCAAATATCTTCGAGATCTTTTGGTATTCTCCAATCGTCACGATCTCTCACTACTCCACATCCACCACCAATTGTTAGAAAAATTCCCCCAAAGAAGAAATGCATTCCCTTTATCCATGGTCGCGTCGAATTAATGCGACAAGAACCAAACGTAAATGAACACAAATAGAAGACATAAGATTTAGAATGTAAACACAAAACCGGGAAAAGCACGTGACCGATAAACCTCAGTCGTTAACTCACATTCACAAGAAAAATAGAGAACAATATAGTACGTCCTTAATTTTTTTATTACAATTGTGTTAAAAAGAATCACTATTTATAGAGTATATACTACTATCTAATCTAGAAATATTTTATAATATTATCTCACTCTTCATATCTTTTACCGCATCTTCCATAAATTAAGCTAACAATATAAATATTTATATATTCTTCCATATATATAGCAAACAATATATATATATGATATTACCCGGGGGGATCTTCGGTATTACTATACCCCGGGAACTCGTCCGACGTGGCTATGTGGTATTTTCGATATTCTCATATATTTGCATCACGGTATATTTTCAGGGGTATTCTCGTCATTTGGATCCCCGGGTTAACATATGACCACTATATTGGCATTTTTGTCAGTTTAGGACAGATTCGGCACTAAACGGGGCCAAGGGTATTTTCATAATTTGGCACCCGAGGAGTGCGCCGGTAAGTTGTTGCGATATTTTTGGCTGCATATTCAATATCTGGAGGCAAGGAATTAGTATGCGAGGATTTCCGATATTTTCTCATCGACATTTCCAATTAATTCTCGACCGAGATGCATTTCCGAAACTCCAGGACGGTATGACATTTAGTCCAATTTAATTAGATATTATTTAAGTATTTTGGGCTATATTAAATGAAATTGGGCTCCTGGCTGAAGTTTACTAATTGGGCTAGATTTCTCTATAAATTTAAGTCTCACGGCACTGAAAAGGGGTCAAACTGTTATCATTCTTCCCAAGCGAAAGTTAATATTGCCCGAGGTTATTTATGTAATTATGTTAATCTAGGGCTCGTCCGACGTGGCTATGTGGTATTTTCAGAATTTTTATATGTCTATCGCGAGGCGTTCTCGAGGGTATTCTCGTAATTCAGGCATGCTGGACCCCATATAAGGCTTCTGTAAGTGTTTTGAGATGTTTTGGGTTATTTCGGCCCCGAACAGGGCCATGGGTATTTTCGTAATTTGCCATCCGGGAGCACATCAGCCGGGTGCAATGATGTTATGTGGCTGCGTATTCACTATTTGAAGGCAAAGAACTGATATACGAGGTTTTCCGGTATTTTCTCATCACATTTCCGACTAAATTCTAAACCGGGATGGAGTCTCTAAGTTCCGTGGCGCTGTGACACTTATTCCGGATTAATTGGATATTTTCTAAGTAAGTTGGGCTAATTTGACTAAGATTGGGCTTTCGGACCTTAAATTCACTTATTGGGCCCAGTATTTCTATAAATACAAGACCCTAGACCCAGAAAAGTGTTCAGACTCTTGGCACACTTCCCAAAGTTCCCGTTTTCGTTAGATAAAGTCCGAGTCGCGACTTTTTGTCATGAAGTCGCGAGAACCTTACTCAAGCCCCTGACTCGCGACTTTTCGCTCAAAAAGTCGCGAGAGTATGCATGCATGGCTGTAGTCGCGAGTTTTCGTCCACCTGCCGCTCACTCGCGACATTTCGTTCCATCCGCGAGTTTTCGCTTGGCAGAATGACTATTCGCGAGTTTTCGGCAGTTTCGCCGTAACGGAGTGTTTTCGATCGTTTTCCGAGCCGTTTTCATCTTGATTATTGTTATCACATCATTGTACTAGTATTCATTGGATATCATAGTGAAAACCAAGGTAGAGCTTCGCTCTCCCGAGGACGTAAGCCCGCACATTGTGGGCACAACCTCGTATATCGCTCGTGTCCCCACAAAAACTAAATTTCGAATAATTAAAAAATTGACTGATCTAAAAATAAATACCCAAAAAAATTTTAGACTAGATCAGTTTGGCGCTGTCCGTGCCGACCCGAGACTTAATCCCATTGAGAGCTCTTGTGCTGAGCTTGGAGCTTGAAATGTATTGTAAGGATATGTGATTCCTAACATGAGAGTGATATAGATGAAGAAAGTGTATCAGATTGCATCCCTTATGTAGTAGAAGACGAAATGAATGATATTTTACAGAGGACTCAATCAGTGCCACAGGAAGAGTCCTCAGTAGTGGGAATCTAACCAACCTCCGGAGCGGGATTTCATCCGAATGTGATCTATTTATGAGTGCATTGAAATATTGTCATATGGAATACATATATGCCGAGGCATGCCTGAGGAATGAAGGGGTCCCTAAAAAAAAAGCCGATTTTCGGCATTACAAAAATTTCATGGGAGGCTCCATTTTACGTCTACAATCACATGGTGATGGGACGGTGTAATATTTTCCGTGTCGGATTTCGGTGGCATTTTACTATTCCATGTCGGTGCATTTATCGAAAATATTGGATATTTTGAATGATTTAAAGGATTTCACTCTATAGCAGGGAGATATTGGAGGTCATATGGTCCTCGGTTACAAAGAAGACGGGTATATGACAAATATAACCCGAGTTGTTTTATGTTCACGGTATCGAATTTGCAGATCTATGTCAGTTCGATGAACTTCAATGACAGGACCATGTAATTTTGATGGTTTTTTGGAAGAGTCTTTTCTTCGATAGTTCAATTGGTTTCCGAACTTTTTCTATCATTTCATATCGGGATTCAAGTATGAGTTATATTCGGCGTGGCATCACGGCCCTTCAGAGAGGTCGTATGTTTTTCTAACCAGTTTTGTGGCGATAATGAGTATTGCATGGAGTGGCGATTGATTGACCCTCGCGATAAACCTGAACCTCACGTAGAAAATGAGCGGAAGCGTAGTGGTATTAGGAGGATTTGTCTGCGTGTTGCTTAATGGTATAAGTGTGCGCCGAGTCTTTAGTGAGAATAATAGCCACGGAAAGTTGGAGGTCCCAAGTCAACATGAGTTAATTGACCGGGAAAAATAAGAGGTTATATGAGTATATGCGGATGGTCATGTGGCATATGTGTTGGTTCCCAAGGATATGTGACGTTGTCAATAGCAATTATATGATCACGATCCTAGTTTCGATCCGAGTCCAGCCATTGGATCCGATGTGTGAATTTTTGAAGGATTATGGGAAATTTTATATTATTTTTCGACAACATTAATGTAAGAAATAAAGTCCGTCGTTGTTTATGGAGAACACGAGACGAGTTGATCGTCGCAATATCTAGAGGATCCACCGTAGAATATGGAAGAGCTTGGACTCACATATGTACAACATATTCGGGAAATGAAAGATTGTATACTTATAGTCACATGACGTTGTCGTAAATCATGTGATTGATCGAATGTATCATTGTCGAAGTCCAATATGCAAACCTTGTTGGTATTCAATTGCAAGTGTATTTATTCAGTTCCAAGTATATTTCTCGCCATGATTTAACAGAACAAAAGTGGATCCCTTATATACGTCCGCCCCTCTATTACAAGCAACGACACCGGGGACTCATCATTCCCAAGTATTTTGTCATATTTTCATTACAGTTCCGATTGGTGTCCTGTGTTGATTGGTTTTTGGAGAACGATTAGCTTGATGAGTTGAGTTATACGGTGGAAGGAATGCCGAGAGCGAGGTCGAAGAAGTTGGCTCGATTACCCAATCAAAGATTATAGTGATTGCCATAAGATCTATTTAACATGACTTTAGTTANAAATAGTGATTGCGGTACTCCGAAAACTAATTCAGTCAACACTGGGGACTTGCGAATAAAAACGTTTGGTCAATATGGAAGAATATGCGGATATTATAATAGTTTTGAATTAATATAGAGATGATATAATCATGATCTTTGAACCAGCAACCAAGAGAGGCGAGTACAAAAACCAATAGTTTATTTCACTCGGAAGAATGAAAGTTTGTTGACGGGAGTGAAACCCGTTATTGTTCGAATTCATGATACATATTATCGATTAACGGAAAGTCATGTATTTCTGCTTGAGGGATTCTTTTATTTATTAAAACATGATAGTGCTAACAGATTTATCCTTAAGTCAGCATATAAAAGTTTACCTTTACTCCGGATCGATAAACAAAGATGTATAGTGACATGCATTCTATGCATTCGTGATATGTTCAGAATAATGGGCTTTCAAGATTTATATATTACACACTTAAGTGTATTGCGATGCAAGAGAATACTTATGCCTATCGTCATTATGGAGAAATCACTAGTGAGATTATCTCAAGATGAAGGCCAATCTTTGAAATTGTGTAATTGGCAACTATCAGAACTGGCAAGTAGAATCGGTTAGTAAACAATTTATATCTCCGCTAATCATCTTGTGCGAAACTAAGTGCATTCAAGAAAGAAGTTTATGCTGCGGACTATGCTGAGTGTGAGAAGATGATGGGATAAATATTGCAAGTTAAGTTGGAAATTGGTTCAGTCTTAACCTAAGTATCTACGGTGAATATTGCAAGCGAAATTATAAGTTGAGTCATATTTGCTATGAAGATATGTGGCGACAATTAAACTATTGTTCATGATTTCCCAGTCGACACATGGGGACTGACATTAGTATGGGCCTTCGCGATGGCTGTGGACATGAAGGATTTGCGCATTATGGTATTGAAATGAGCCATTGAACGTATGTAAGTTGAATGAGTATCCCAAGTAGAATCGTGTTGTTTTCTGATCTGTGATTCTTGAGGAATTCGTGTTGGATAATGCAAAGAAACTCTTTGTAAGACACTTTGCACAATTATTAGAAAAGATCATGGGTGAATGGCGTGAAAGCAGGTGTCGCGTGTGGTCTCCACATGTGGGCACTCATAATTGTTAGTGATGCTATCGATGTACATGGGAAATCAAGTGATTGATGCAGGTGTCACGTGTGGCCTCCACATGTGGACACGAGCGGAGAGGAGCAGCCACAGACTTGACAAATATATGAGCTCGATGTTTTGTGGAATTAATATATGACCTCGATGTTTTGTGGAAAAAATATATGATACTGGAAAAAATATACGACGGGAACAAGATTGAATTATGGAGTTTAGGAGTCGAGCGAACCCTCAAAGTTATGAAAAGCGGGACTTTGACTAAGAAGAAAGCGAGAGCCCCAAGGCGAAACTAAAACCTCTTGATGACAGTTGAGAAATATTTTCTAAGTTCGATCGAGTAATACTAACAAATTGAAACGATGCATCAGAATTTCAGTCAATAACGAAGTGCATTAGTATGCAAAGTAAAAAGTGATACGTATAAGAGCATACACTCCGAGTTGAAGAAGCGTGAAATTCTCAATTCATCTCGAAATCTGATTCCGTTAGTAATAACGAGATGACTTTGACCTTATTCATGGTATTGTTAAAAAGTTTATGAACGAGTTCTGGATTTCTAGACAAGCTGATATAATGTGGTTTACGACTCAGAATCTAAATCTGAAAACCTGGGGACTATTGATATTGCCCGAGGTTATTTATGTAATTATGTTAACCTCGGGGCTTGTCTGACGTGGCTATGTGATATTTTTGGTATTTTTATATGTCTATCGCGAGGCGTTCTCTCCCGAGGACGTAAGCCACACATTATGGGCCCAACCTCGTATATCACTCGTGTCCCCACAACAATTAAATGCTAAATAATTAAGGAAATTAACTGATCTAAAAATAAATACCAAAAATATTTTTTGATGAGATCAGTTTGCACCTTCCGTGCGGACCGAGATTTTATCCTATTGAGAGCTTTATTGCTGAGTTTGGATTTCTATTGTCACGACTACTCGGAATTCCGATGATGATGTTTTTCGATGATGAGATTGAGGTAGAACCTAATCCTCAGGCGAACGATGAGGTTACTGCATTACGGGGGACTCAACCACCAATTCCGGTGGAGCCTCCAATACAAGATGTTACTTTTTGACCCTCCCGGAGCGGGCTTTCATCTGAAATGGTACCTATATTTTATCCTCTCCCACCTCGGTGTGTATCAAGGTGCTGTGATTTTGGTAGAGTTGGCCAAGTTGCTGTCCGTAATAAATGCCCGTCTTTCGCCACCCGCGCGCTCTAGAAACCGATGAAGATTTGGAAGAGCGAAAACGTACTTTAATCCCTCAATTGAAGGTAGTTGAAGCTCAAAGGAGAACCCGGAGGAACAGTGTTACCCCGGAACCAGTTGATGATGAGGTGGCGGTGGAAGATACCGATCACGTACAGGAGCCGCAAGCAAATACTGCGACAACTGGAGAGCAGAATGATACTCTGCAAAAGATTGGAGAGCTAATAGAGTTTAAGTTTAAGGAGAAAAGCGGGAAGATTGAGCAAAACGATGTTAGAATGAACCAGCTGGAGGCCAACCTGACACTTGGCCAGGAAAGGAGACGCGTGTACGGCGAGCACACCCGAGATACTCACCAGACTTTTGCTTTCGAGGGGGATTATATCGAACATGAAAGGGTTGGTGAGCCTTATGGAAATCGAGGTAGAACTTTACCGTCTATGGATGTTTTGCAAATTCTGTGGAATACTTCGAACGCTCTGTCACCATTCTCCACGGCGATTATCACTGCGACTCGTTCTGAGTTTATTGAGATACCGAAGGATCTCCCCCAATACCGTGGGTCAACTGACCCACATGATCATACATCGATCTTGGAGATTCATGTCAGATTGATGAATTTCAGCGATGCTGCAATGTGTTTTGTTTTCGCAACCTCTCTTAAGGAATCGGCTCTCCGATGGTTTAATCGTTTACAGAGGCGCTATATTGTTTTATACCAAGACTTCAAGGATCAGTTTTATTCATCTTTTGCACCTTTTAAGGCACCCCCTAACTTTATTACTTCTTTGACCGCATGGCGGTA
The DNA here is from genome assembly GCA_009725065.1 of Utricularia reniformis. Taxonomy (NCBI): domain Eukaryota; kingdom Viridiplantae; phylum Streptophyta; class Magnoliopsida; order Lamiales; family Lentibulariaceae; genus Utricularia; species Utricularia reniformis. The sequence goes on along the minus strand of RWGZ01001669.1, from coordinate 90,255 downwards.
TGATTCTTCAGAGAGATTGTTGGGTGTTATTACCCGTTTTGAAGCCCAGTTTAGGAAGATATCTCGGATTACTGTTAGTGAGAAAGTTGGGGTTCTCCAACTTATTTTGGCAGGACATCCTTTATGTAATTTCATGAACAGAGATCCCCTGTAGAATATGGAAGAATTGGCTTTGAGATGTACGCAGTACATCCGGGAAGATGAAGGCTTGCGAGATCATGGAGTGATAGAAATGCAAACTTATGGTTCCCACAATATCGTTGTAAGGCGAGTGCCGGACAAGAATGTCTCGCAATCACGACCTAAATTGAGAACGTACCCCGCGTTCTGTTATGAATAGATTTTCGCCGTTATCGAACAGAAAAAGGGCAGATCCCTTTGCTATCCCCCTCCATTACAAGAGCCAACACCGGGGACTTATGAATCCCAAGTATTCTGTAGTTTTCATCAAAGTTTTGGACATGCCACTAACGATTGTCGGGAATTGAAGTATGAAGTTGAGAGATTGTTAGAATTGGGTTAGCTAGATGAGTTGATTAACACTCTGGAAGCACTGCTGGAAGCCAACCTGGGAAAGGGTGATATGAGTGCACAGTTGGGAACAGCAGCGAAACCACCAAAGGCAGACCCACCACGATGTAACATCAATGAGGCGGTCAAAGAGGATTTTTTAACAGCGGTCGATAGAACCGCTGAAACGATAGAAGAGAAAACAATAACCCTTGGCGCGGTAGGAATCAGCATCACAGAAATCAACAAGGATATCAGCATGAAGGCTATCAGGGTCAACCACCAAGGAAATCAACAACCACCTCAGACCCCTCCTACTGGCCCGAACCAGAGTCAACCTATTTTGAATATCGAAGAAGCTCAGCCAAGGTGAGGTAATCTGGCCCCTAATATTATGACTATCGCATGAGGAAGGAGCGTCGGAGATTCGAGTCGTGCTCGTAAGCGATCCTATCGGGAGTTGCAACAGAAAGGTCGTTTCATGGAAGTTAACTTGGTCCAGTTATCTGACTTGGAAAAAATGGCTATATCTATTGGACCTGAGGATCTATCCGGAGTTATCTCACCGCAGGACGATGCTCTTGTCATATCTCTTGTTATCGCAAATCATCATGTTTCTCGAGTGTTAGTCGACACCGGAGCTGCTACCAATATCTTGACTCTTGTAGCTTTCGAACAAATGTCTTTGAAGGGAACCACCAAGCTCCAGATGGTGCAAACATGGTTGGTTGGTTTTAATAATAGTGTTGTTGCTGCTGAATGATATGTTTTTCTAACAGTCACTTTGGGCGATCAAGAGATATCGAGGACATTCCTAGTGGAATTCGTAGTTGTGGATCTCCCTATACTCCCTTATAATGCGATCATCGGGAGGAGTTCTTTGAATTTATTTGGGACTGTGGTTTCTCAACCACATTTGATGATGAAATTCCCCATACCTTCGGGCGTTGGAAAAATGAAAGGAGATAAGGAATTGGCGCGTTCATGCTATTGTTGGAGTTATGTAATCTCGGTAATTTCGTTATGCTCGTCTGCTGCTATTGGGCAATATAACTATACATGTTGGGCCTCATGCTTTGTTGGTTGCAGCCTTGTAACCTGGTATCGACGATTGGGCTTTGATAGTGGACTTGGCCTATTGGGCCTCTGGTAACAGTAAGGCGGTTGGCCTGAACTATATATACGTTCATCACTTCACTTTTTCGTCACTTTTTCATTTACGCATTTGAATTTCTGCTTAGTTTTCTCTCTAGTTCTTTGAGCGACTTGCTTACTACTTTGCGTTGTTTTTGCTGTTTATCTTACTTACTGCTTCTGCGCTTATACACTGCCTAGATCTAGTATAGTTCTTGACTTTTCAGCGCTATTTTTACGCTTTTGCGAAGTTTTATTTTTTTTAAAACATTCATCGCTTTACTGTTAGTGTTCTTGAGAAAATCTTGGGATTTTCTCAAGTTCTTGGGCTAATATTTTGAGTTTCAGACAGATCCTCGTCGATATGAGAAACTGTAAAACTCGGCTTAAGACGAACACCTTGATTCTGTAGGTTCTTGTTGTTCTTTGCCTAATTGTTTGAGTTTCAGACAGATTCTAGTCGATCTGAGAAACTGTAAAACTTTGGTTAAAGAAAACTTTAGTTTTACTTTCTGCATTTTACGCTTACACTTAAATTGCTCGCTTTTAGCCTAATATTTGGCTTCAAGCGCTTACTGAAAGATTACATTCTGTTTTGGGTTACATCTTTGAGAAAATCTTTGGATTTCTCAAAGACTTGAGTCTATATAAGTGTTTTCAAGCCAGATCTGTATAGATTTTAGTTTTTGGAAAACCGTTGACCTAGATTCGTACTGAAGCCTTAAAATACTAAGTATATCTTTGATAATATGTTAAGCTTGTGCGATAAGAACTGTCCTTACAGATTCTTTCCACTGTTAAGGTTGTAAAACGTATAATCACAAACTGTTTTTGTGACTAACGTTTGTTCTAAAACTGCAGGTTAGTTTACTGACTTCTTTGTGATTAACAAGTTCAGTATTCAGGGTGCGGACTGAAATACGTCCTAAGGAAGAGAAAATTAATGAGCATTTTCTATCCTTATACTTTAGTTTAACTTCATGTGAAGTAACTGTATTCTGTATTTTTAGTTGTGGCTGTGTTTTGTGTTTTTTGAATATTTCAACTAAAATAGTGAATAAATTGCAGGGTGTTGGACAGTGAATTTCCGATACGATCGTGTCTTAACTAAGACAACGTGATCGGATATCACTATAAATCTAGGTGTCATTTTTACTGCTTTCAGAACTTAGTCTAACTAATAGGATTAAAAATAACAATAGCTATAACATAATGTGCAGGAGTGGTATAGATGGGTCGGAAGCAAAGAAACATGTTTCTATGGTGGAAGTCTTATCCGAAGAAGTTATTGATTCAGCTTACACATCATACCATAGGAAATATAAAGAAAACTAAATGAATATGGAACCCTTAGGCATTAAGACAGTGCCTTTATTCTCTGATAACCCGGAAAATACAATCATAATCGGTTCTGAGATGACGCCAGAGTTTGAAAAGGATGTAATTTATGTTTTCCGAAATAATATAGATATTTTTGCTTGGTCTTATTAGGATTATGTGGGGGTAAACCCCCAAGTTTGTCTCATAGACTCAATGTTAACCCGTATGTGCGACCAGTTCATCAGAAAAGAGGAAGTTTTCCCCCTGAGAAAGAAAGAGCCATTGATGAGAAGTGGAAAGTTTGTTGCAGGAAGGATTCATAGAGCCCCTCAGATATGCGGATTGGGTCTCGAATCCAGTGGTGGTCCCAAAGTCGAATAATAATTGGAGAGTTTGCATTGATTTTACCGATTTGAATAAAACATGCCCGAAGGATCCGTATCCACTACCAGCCATTGACATGATGGTGGATGCGGCCTGTGGCTTTGAATTCCTTAGTTTGTTAGACGCATTTAAGGGTTATATCCAAATTGTTATGCATTATGAAGACAAGTTGTTTACCTCTTTTATGACCAATAAAAGTATTTTTTGCTATAGAGTTATGTCATTCGGTTTGAAAAATGTTGGGGCCACCTATCAACGTCTAATGAATTCGATATTCAAGGATATGATTGGTAAATGTTTGGAAGTTTATATTGATGACATATTTATAAAAAGCCAGTATGGGAATAATCACATTCAATATCTGAATGAGTGTTTTGATATATTGAAGAAATATCGAATGAAATTGAATCCACTTAAGTGTGCCTTTTGTGTAAATGGGTTAAAATTCCTTGGATTTATGGTATCAGAAAGGGGAATCGAAATGAATCCTGATAAGATAATAGCCATCCAGGAAATGACTCATCCGACAACTGTTAGAGAAGTCCAAAGATTAACAGGTCGTTTAGTATCATTGAATCGTTTTATTTCGCGATCTGCAGAAAGACAAATCTATTGTATTGGGATGATGAATACAGTATGTCCTTCGAGAGTCCGAAAGATTATTTGAGTAAACCACTGTTTATGTCTCCCCCGTCCCCTGGGGAACCATTGGGTTTGTATTTAACGGTATCTAAAGAGGCAGTGAGCGCCGCCTTAGTCAGGCTTAGCGACAAAGAGCATAGACCAATGTATTATGTCAGCAGGAAATTGCAAGGAGCGGAATCCCGCTATACAGATTTAGAGAAGTTTTTCTTAGTCTTAATAGTCACCTCCCGGAAGCTAAGGCATTATTTCCAAGGTCAAAATATTGCCATTTTGACAGGTCAACCTATCATAAGTGTACTGTCGAAAATCAATGCCTCTGGCAGGCTAGCGAAGTGGAATATCGAGTTGGGGCAATATCAGATCAAAAATATCTCAAGAAGAGCTTTAATGGCCCAGGTTTTAGTGGACATTATAGTGGAAATGAAGCGGCCAGAAGAGTTGGGTAATGAGGAATACTGGGATGTATTCGTCGATGGATCAGTTTCTACTGGACGAGCCGGCATCGGCATTTACTTTAAAGAAAGAAAGTTCGGTGAGGAGCATGAGTATGTTGTAAAACTGCTCTTCCCTGCAACTTACAACGTTGCCCAATACGAAGCCTTGATATTCGGTATCAACTTAGCAGTCGAGATTGGAATTGTTCGCTTGCATGCTCACTCCGATTCACAGTTAGTAGTGAACCAGTTCGCAGATTCTTCTGTCACCAAAGGTGAGCATTTGTGGTTGTACTTAGACAAGTTGAAAGAGGTGGTGAAAAGCCTTAAGACATTCTTTCTTACATATATCCCGAGAGAGGAGAACACCGGCGCGGACGACCTTGCAAAGTCAACAACGATTTTAGAACTCTCAGAAGAGTCGAAGATAACCACTATGATCCATTATCAATCATCTATCTGTTTGGCAGAAAGACAAACAGCTGAAGTTGCAAGCTTGGAACTTTCGAATGATACCTGATTTTTATTAGATGCAGTGACTGATGAACCATCTTGGAAGGACGTGAACGTCAATTTTTTGGTCAAGAGAGAATTGCCCGCCATTAAGTGTGAGGCCCGAAGGACTATGCAAAGAGCTAAAGGTTTCATCTATGTGGATGATAAATTATATAAGAAGAATTTTGGAGGACCCTATCTTCGATGTTTGTCCCCAGTACAAGCAAAAGCCGTTATGGAAGAAGTTCACGCTGGGGACTGCGGTGACCATTCGGCAGGTCGATCTTCGGCAATGAAAGTTAAAAGGGCCGGATATTTCTGACCAACAATAGTAAAAGATTGTGTAAATTTTGTCCGAACCTGTTCCGCTTGCCAGTTCCACTCAACGTGCATCATTTGCCAAGAGCGAATATGAAGCCTTTGCCAACAACATGTCTTTTTGACACTTGGGGTATCGATATCTTAGGTCCTTTTCCGACCGCACCTACCCAAAAGAAATTATGTATTGTGGCCGTAGAACATTTCTCTAAGTAGATAGAAGTTGAAGCTGTGGCCCGAGTCCGGGAATAGGATGTTATAAGTTTCCTTTAGAGATATATTATATGTCAATTCGGAATACCAGGGTTTTGGTATCAGATAACGGAACACAGTTCTCAAAGAAACGTGTGAACGAATGGTGCAAGTGTTTTGGTATTCAACAACGGTTTATAGCCTTGGCACACCCAGAAACCAACGAGCTTACAGTGGTTATTAATCGTATTATTTTGCAACAACTAAAAACAAGGATAGATGAATCTAAAGCCTTATGGATAGATGAGTTGCATAATGTGATGTAGGCATATCGGACGTCAACAAGGTCTACCACCGGATTTAGCCTGTTTTCTCTTGTATATGGCTCTAAGGCTGTGTCTCTGGTAGAGGTGACTATTTTATCCGAGAGAGTTATTACTTACGATGAAGTATTAAATGAGCATATATGAAATTTGGATCATCATTGTGTTGACTATTTCAGGGACAGAGCTGCCATACGAATGGAGGTTTGTAAAAAGCGGATGGCTAAAAAGCACGATAAAGACGTCCGCCGTATGTTGTTAAAAGTTGGGGACATAATTCTAAAGAAAGTGGAAGTCTCGAGGAATGTTGGTAAGCTAGATTAAAAGTGGGAAGGCCCGTATAGAGTGACGGCGGTGGTAAGATAAGGAATGTATAAGATTTCGAATATGAGAGGAGAGGAGTTGCCACGGACTTGACATATTTCCAATTTGCGCAAGTATTATGTATAGACGTCACTCATCGATCTTTTTAAAATCAAATTTCATCTCTTTTTTATGGTCATACTCTAATTTTTTAAGTATCTTTTTTGACGACATAAATTCAATCGACTAGGGGACTGGTAAGATAGAAGTAGGTTCATTGCACTTTAGTATGATGGAGGATGGAATAAAATAATAGGATAGATTAGAAATGCAATATACCGTCTGTCTTGTAGTCGATCATTTTCAAACTCATTAAATTAGATACTGTGTCAAAATACTTTGAACATGATGAGTCTTCCTGTCCGCAGCAAAATCGTATGTACATATATACTGTTGGAATATGTCAAGGGGCCCGATTTATTATGAGATAGCCGGCTTAGTACCGAGCATGTTTCCGTGGCAAAGGCACAAGTAAATACCCGACTCCTCCATGACACACCAGCGAGGGTCGCTCCCTCGTCAGAGGCTGGTCCATTTCAGCAGTGGCCCCGGGTGCAAGTGTATACCGACGGCGAGAGCGTGATGACCCCGGGTGCAAGTATATACCGGTGGGACAATGTGATGCCGCGGTGCAGGTTGGCACCGTGATAACCACGGGTGCAAGTTTATACAAGCGGGACAATGTGATGCCGCGGTGCAAGTTGGCACCATGATGACCCGGGTGCAAGTTTATACAGGTGGGACAATGTGATGCCACGGTGCATGTTGGCACAGTGATGACCCCTGGTGCAAGTCTATATCGGCTGGACAATGTGATGCCGCGGTGCATGTTGATACCGTGATGACCCCGTGTGCAAGTTTATACTGGCGGGAAAATGTGATGCCTCAGTGCATTTTGGTACCGTGATGACCCCAAGTGCAAGATTATACCGGCGGGACAATGTGATGAAGAGGTGCAGGTTGGCACCTTGATGACCCCGGGTGCAAGTTTATACCGGTGGGACAATGTGATGCCGTGGTGCAGGTTGGCACCGTGATGACCCCGGGTTCAATTTTATACCGACGGGACAATGTGATGCCGCGGTGCAGGTTGGCACCGTGATGACCCCGGGTGCAAGTTTATACCGGCGGGACAATGTGATGCCGCGGTGTAGGTTGGCACCGTGGTGACCCCGGGTGCAAGTTTATACCGGCGAGACAAAGTGCGTTGACCCCGGATGCAAGTTTATGGCAGAAGGAAAGTAAGATAATTTCGAGTTCAAATTACTACTCATTTAATAGGCATTTTCGCTGAAATCCATTATTTTAAAGGATCATATATTTTCAACTCTTATTGAAATGGCCAAGGGTCAAATCCCGCTACACATGAGTGCATTTATGATTTCTATTTGAAGAAACAATCCGGATGGCCGAACGATCGCCTTATGGTTTATTTTCACAAACAAATATTATGATTAGTGGGGACTCTTACGCATACTTAGGGTTATCGGAAAAAGTTATGTGCATGATTATTGAACACCCTTACCCGCGTAAGGGAATATCTAGGACTCATGCAATGCCGTGGCATTATTTTATCTCTGACCGGAAAGTTGTAAATAAAATTTATTATTATTTCGGAGGCCAATGTCTCAAATTGGATTATTCGGAGCTGCATCCTTATTAAAGTGTGATGAGAAATCGAAAAGAAAGCAAGATCTTATATACATTGGGGAATACAAAACAGGGTAGAGATTAGAAAAGTGAAGAAACTATAATATTCGGAAGTTTATTTCTTCTATTTCTTTCAACCCGAACCTTCATCGGGTTCGCTGGGGCGTTTCCTTACCAGCTTGACTGTCGAAGAGGGAGGTTTAGCCCTTTGTTCTTGACAAAGCCCGAGGGTCAATTCCCTTGGGACAAAGCCCGCCATTTCAGCCTCATGCATTCCCGAGCTTCTATCACAATTGCGGGAGTATATATTGGAGGGTCGCGTTGGCCCATCACCTCCTCATCTTTAAGAAGATCCCCCACTAGAGGACCCACCGGTTCCGGGAATAATGAGGCCAATATTCGAAATGCATCCGGTGGTGGGCCCTCTTCGGTTTCGATCTCCTCATAATACAGCTGGTGGTGCAATTCCTCCTCCAGATTGAACTGGAGCGCCCCGAACGGATCCCGCGAGCAGTCTAATTTATCCTCTCCAAGCACATGCTCGAGTTTCCCGGAGAGACTGGGATCAAGTTTTTTTTTCTCCTCAGGCGTTAGGGATATGCCCAGGATTATTTGAGTCTCGACACTAACTCTAATGAAATACAAGACACAAGCTTTCACATTTTCTAGTGCCGCCAAATTCCGGAAGATCAGGGAGTGTACAATAAACTCCCACACTAATTTCCGGAAGCAGTCATTTAACTGAGACGGCAACCTAGTAGCTCGAGCTCGGAGACGATCTACGGTAGATTGGAGGGATTCATTCTTCGATTTCAATACTTTAATCTCCTCCGTGGCTTTCCCGAGAGCTTTCTTATCAACTGTATTGGCATCCTTGGCCTTCTTCAGCTTGTCCTCGGTCTCAGCCCTGGTCTCCTTCAATTTGTCGTGAGCATATTTTTCGTTTGCCTTGAGGGTATCTATGCACTGCTCAAGAGCATGTGTAACGACCCTAATTTGGGCCTAGTTGTTTTGTTAAAACATGATAATTAAAACGGAAATATTCGAAAGCAATTTAAAACATAGTTCGAAACATTAAAGTACGACTGCATAATTTAGAGTGTTCTCCGAAGGACCGGACTCTATCACCGGACAACCGACGACCTCCTTCCCCGTCCCTATCATATCTCACCTGCGTCACCTACAAAATCTGTAAAGCGGTCACAATCTGTTAAAGGAAACTTCACACACAATACACATTATCTTTCTTACTTCTTAGTTACATCATACACACACACATGAACCATTTCACTTAACCGTTTTCTTATTTCCCTCCTCTTTTACCCTTATCATTTCCATGCCTCTTCCCGACGTGATAGGCTTCACACTCCGTTAATTCGCTGCGATGAGCTCAGATTAATGCTTTGATCGCCTTGCAATGTTCTTCCCGGAGTGCGGCCATGTCTTGGGCATGCTTTTCCCGCTGATTCTGAATTAATTTCTCAGCGACTTTCTATGTCTGCTCCCCGATTATATCTGAACAGTCAAGCTCCGAATGCCTGAGCATGCAGTATTCCCCTACTACAGCCGCGGTACTCAGTTCCACGAGTTCCCGCTCTATCTGAAAGAAAATCAAGAGTTATGAGTATATGTACATATCAAAGACGAGGCAAATAATTTTTGGAGCAATAATGGTCAGTGCGAACCTCTCCCCCCGCACGGCGTATCGTTACAAGGTGGCCCATCGCCTGACTGAAATCAGTAAATACCGTGTGGTCATCTCGGCCCCGTGGTGGCGTCTCTGGATTTCGATCAAAATACGTCAAGGCTGACCTGTTGGATACCCTGTCATCCTTCGGTATCCGGTGGGCCATTCCATCTCTCATCAGGACAAAACCGGCCTGGCGCCCATCTCGAGCCATTCCATCACGGTGAGTCTCGGAATATCCCTTATTCAGAAGGCATCAAAAACTTCAGTAGTCACCCCACTCCTCTTAATGGGCTCCGTTAATTCCGAAATGGTGGGGCCCTCTACCGGCCTTTTTCCCTTATCCATACGAGTCTCCTGGATTGTTTCCCCCTCCGGACGGGACTCATGTATCATCTCCTCTACCACAGGGCCTATCGGTTGACCCCCGCTAATTTCTCTCTCTTCGTCGTCCCCGATCACGTTGACTAGTGTCTCGGTGAAATCATGCATCCCCTCGTTAGGGGTAAATTCTACGACAGTAAGCTCCAATATCCGGGACACAAGAATCAAATCTTCAGGACTCTTGGGGACCTCTGTAGCCGGCATAGTTTCTACCTGCTCGAGATTTTCCATTATTGCAGCAGGTTGTGAGAGAGTAACTGTAACGACCCAGGAAGGCGGCACAAACGGAAGTAGGACAGGTTAGAATGGCATAAATTCTTGTTAAAAACATGAAATGAGGGGTAGTTTAGTAATTTAATATAAGAAGAGGGAATTTTAGAAGGAGGGGTTAAAGGGTCATTTAGACAAGTTAATAAATCTATAAATAGGAATGGAATGGGAAAATAAGGGGTCATTTGGCACAAAAAACGTGAGAAATTCGAGAGGAATTGAAATTATCGCGAAAACCGGGGTAAAGGCAAAGATTATCGCGGAAATCAGGGTTGCTGTAATATTATCGCGGAAATTGGGAGTAAGAAGAGGATTATCGCGAAAACTGGGTTAAGGCAAATATTATCGCGGAAATCGGGGCTGCTGCAATATTATCGCGGAAATCAGGGGCCAAGAAGTAAATTGTCGCGATTCTGGGATCTGCTTGCAAATTGTCGCGAAAATGGACTGAAGTGTAGAATTATCGCGAATTTCAAGGCTTACGTGTAAATTGTCGCGGATTTGAGGGCTGTAGTGCAAATTATCGCGGAAATGAATCTGAATGCAAATTGTCGCGGAAATTAAGGACGGAAACGCAATTTATCGTGAATACGAAGAGCGACACCCGACTTGGATGCAAATTGTGGACCGTAGTGTAGTTCATCGCAAATCCTAGGGTAAGACCGCCAATTGACGCATAATTCGACTAATTAACGAGAGTAAGTCATAGGGCTACACAACGGTATAACATGTTAATACGTATATGCAGGGAGTAGGGAACAAGGAAGCACCAGGCGATAGAACGACCAGGTAAGCGGAGCAAACATAGTAAATTAAAAGAAGGTTCACGGTTAGGAATTTAAATGAATATTAAATCGAATCGAAAGGGTGTGAACTAAGAAAAAAAAAAAAAAAGAAATCTCGGGGCGAGGTGGGAACACCGAACCCGGCATCGTGTTCATGAGCACGATCAGCCACAGGTAGGACATGTCCGAGGAGGGAATACGTGAGTTCACCAGAACTGAACTGTGCGCACTACAGGGCCGAACGGAACCGGATCGGAACGGTGTAGCGCCCGAGTCCTGACCGGAGAAGGGAAGCATATATTCTCGTCGAGCCAACTAACAGCTAACGGTTGGTTTGGGCGAGACATGTCATCGGGCATGTAAAAACCGATCATAGTAGGAAACCAACAAGGANATCTTTCCATCTTTGGAACATATCGTTCCCTTCATCAGGCATGCCCTTCCTTTGGCGAATCGTGTACTAGGCACGATGCCGGGTTCGGTCGGACGGTCCATCCTTCCTCACCCCGAGTCTTATTATCATTTATCTCGTTCATTCGTATCATTTCTTCCTTCTTTATTAACCCAATCCCATTCCTTAAGTCTGAACCTTCCCTTACTATATTGTGTTCACTCCGCTTACCGTTCTCTTTAGCTTGTAATAATCCTCCCGTGCTTCCCCTACATTTCGTAACAGGTCTTAGTTATTCGAATACCGACGTTATTATCTTATTGTTAACCATGTGATTACCGTAGACCCCACGTGTCCTTTTCCTCTCCCGATCCGACGTCGAGACGTAACGAAAACACTTAATTCCACTTTTTCCTCGAAATTCGCGACAATTCTATGCTGAAATCACAAATCCGCTATAATTTCACCTTTGGTCCGATTTCCGCGATAATATTGCACTTGTCACGTTTTACGCGATAATTTCTCCTTTTGTCCGATTTCCGCGACAATTTTCACTTGTAACGTTTTTCGCGATAATATTGCACTGTCCAGATTTCCGCGACAATTCACTCTTCAACGAAAATCCGCGATAATATGCTCATCCAAAAATTCGCGATAAAATGCATGCATGGGCAAAGTTCGCGATAATTTCCTTCTTTGCGTATATTTTCGGATTTTCGAGTCTTAATGATGATTAACTCGTTTTTGGGCATCCTCACCCATATTTATAGACATCCTAACTTTTCTAAATCACACTTTGACACCTCCTTCTTTTGCTTTTGTCCCCTCTTTTATCTTTTTCTTTACTTATCTTTACCTTTCTATTTTTCGTTCCCTTTTACGTTCTTTCGTTCCCGTATCTCTCACTATCTCTCGTCTAGACTTTACCGCTACATTCCCTACTATTTGTTTCGTCGTACCTTTTTTTCTCGACTATTACATGGGGTAAGCCAAATATTATCACGGAAATCAGTGGCCAAGAAGTAAATTGTCGCGATTCTGGGATGTGCTTGCAAATTGTCGCGAAAATGGACTGAAGCGTAGAATTATCTCGAATTTCAAGGCTTACGTGTAAATTGTCGCGGATTTGAGGGCTGTAGTGCAAATTATCGCGGAAATGAATCTGAATGCAAATTGTCGCGGAAATTAAGGACCGAAATGCAATTTATCGTGAATACGAAGAGCGACACCCGACTTGGCTGCAAATTGTGGACCGTAGCGTAGTTCATCTCAAATCCTAGGGTTAGACCGCCAGTTGACGCATAATTCGACTAATTAACGAGAGTAAGTCATAGGGCTACACAACGGTATAACATGTTAATACGTATATGCAGGGAGTAGGGAACAAGGAAGCACCAGGAGATAGAACGACCAGGTAAGCGGAGCAAACATAGTAAATTTAAAGAAGGTTCACGGTTAGGAATTTAAATGAATATTAAATCGAATCGAAAGGGTGTGAACTAAGAAAAAAAAAGAAAAAGAAATCTCGGGGCGAGGTGGGAACACCGAACCCGGCATCGTGTTCATGAGCACGATCAGCCACAGGTAGGACATGTCCGAGGAGGTAATACGTGAGTTCACCAGAACTAAACTGTGCGCACTACAGGGCCGAACAGAACCGGATCAGAACGGTGTAGCGCCCGAGTCCTGACCGGAGAAGGGAAGCATATATTCTCGTCGAGCCAACTAACAGCTAACGATTGCTTTGGGTGAGACATGTTGTCGGGCATGTAAAAACCGATCATAGTAGGAAACCAACAAGGATAAGGAGAGAAAATATAAAAAGACAGGAAAAGATAAGAGAGTATGTAGGCTGAAATAAGGAGAAAGAGAGGGATAAAGTCTTGCTATTAAATACATTTTACAGAAGTCTCTTTTAATAGACTATGACCGTTTTACAGATTTGGTAGGGGGAGGGCCGGAGGCTTAGGTGACATTGGAGCTAAGGTCGTCGATCGTCCACTGTACGAGTCACCCCTTTTGGATTTTTGTTGTTTTGCTTCTTTTGTTATCTAGTTGTATTTTGAAAAACGATAACATTTACCCGGATTCGAATTTCGTTTTGTTAAAATGTTTGGTTCCACCTTACTTGTGCATAGACATTGTTTGTACTGGATTACGATCGTTACAAATGGTATCGGAGCCATTTCTCGACACTAAATCGGTGTTGAGACGATCCAAGGCTAGCATAGGAGTGTGACCTAGGCCGTAGAGGACGATCGACCATAGGCAATAGAAAGATAACTAGACGTAGAAGAGCGATAATAGATGGGTATGGAACTAATAGGCAATTTTCAGGATGGCGCCAAGAACAAGATCACGCGTCAACCAAAGGACACCAAGTGAGGGGTCAGAGCAAGCACCGACACCGAAACCCCAGTCCTGGACTCGACCACCCCTACTATCATCAGCCAGAATAACTTGAGGGACATATTCCAAACCATGGCTACAACGCTGGTGAACACTGTGATGCAAGGCCAGTGAAGGGGGACGAACAACTTAGACGACACCTGGGGATACGCAAGGGAGAAAAGTTGCATGTACTATAACGAAGCATTGAAGAAAGCGGGAATGAGAAGCTTCTTAGGGGGTAAGGCGGAAGATGCGGAAGCATGGATGATCCGACTGGAGGAGAAATTCGACCAGGTGGAAGCACCGGCTGAGATGAAATCGGGACTGGCGCCGTTATGGTTCGACGAGAGTACCGCCCGCTGGTGGGGAAGTGTCTCGGCATCTTTGTTGAAGGGAGGCTCGATTCCATGGACGAAGTTTAGGGAGGCATTCATGGACTATTATATTCCGAAAGGGACTAAAAAAGGATAAGAGAGCAGAATTGGACAGGCTGACACAAGGAAATCGCACGGTCATGGATTACATGCAGAAGTTTGTCGAACTGGGTAGATACGCCCCCGAAGTGATGGGGAGCGAACAAGAAAAGATGCACCGTTTCACGGAGGGGCTGAATGAAAAGATCAGAATAGATATGTACAGTAGAGACGATGAGGAGTTTTCAAGTCTAGTAGCAGCCGCAGTGCGAGTGCATGGGGGATTCCGGAGGTTAGACAACGAGCGAACCAAGGGAGGGGCTAAAGCGGATGTTCACGACCGAGGGGCGTGGAAGGGAAAGAGCTACACGGAGAGTGTAGGACCAGCACTGGGACCTACCACAAGGCCGACCTGTCCTAAGTGTCAGAGAGGTCACTATGGGGAATGCCGCGTCGGAAGCAACGTGTGCTACATGTGCGGGAACGAGGGACATTATGCGCGGGACTGCCCCAAGAAGAGGAAAACAGAAACGGCAACAAGAGAGAGAGCTATTGGAAACGCCCGAGTATTTGCGGTGAGCAGGGAACAGGCGTCAGAAGCTGAGGACGTCGTGGCAGGTACATTATTAATTAATGGCTTTACCGCTTATGTACTATTTGACTGCGGAGCGACACATTCGTTCGTTTCAGAGAGATTAGCGCGGCAATTCGGAACCCAACGGAACCACGCTAAAATAATGGTTAAAACACATGGACCGCAAATCCTAGAAGCGAAGAGGGTCCACAAAGGATGTACAATAGATATAGGAACCGTGAGGACGAGAGCCAATTTGATTGAGTTAGGGTGCATGGGTTTCGATGTCATACTGGGAATGGACTGGCTCTCTAAATACGACGCGCAGGTGAAGTGCAAGGAACGAAAGATCTCATTTAAAGGACCAGAGGAGGAAGTTTTCGACATGACCGGCATGCCGATCGAAGATGGGAGAGACGAGCATTGGATGTGTGCAGGATATTTGGCTTCAGTTACAATGGAGATAGATAAAATCGACTTGAGCCACATTCCGGTGGTTGGTGAGTTCGGGGACATACACCCAGAAGAACTGCCGGGCCAACCCTTACAAGAGAGGTTGAATTGGAGATTGAGCTCCTTCCGGGTACCCAGCCAATCTCGAAGGCCCTCTATCGGTTAGCGCCAAGGGAGATGTTGGAACTAAAGAAACAGATAGAAGCCCTATTGCGGAAAGGATATCTACGACCGAGCAGCTCCCCTTGGGGCGCACCGGTCCTATTCGTGAAGAAGAAAGATGGGGAGCTAAGGCTATGTTACGACTATCGTGAACTAAACAAGGTGACCATCAAGAATCGATACTCGCTTCCTCGAATCGACGACTTATTTGATCAGCTACAAGGAGCTACAGTATTTTCGAAGCTGGATCTAAGATCAGGATACCACCAAGTCAGAGTAAGAGAGATCGACATTCCAAAAACAGCCATACGAACAAGGTACGGTCACTACGAGTGTACGGTCGTTCCATTCGGATTGACCAACGCACTGGCTGTTTTCATGGATCTGATGAATAGGGTCTTTCGACAATACTTGGACAAATTTGTAGTGGTTTTCATTGACGACATTTTGGTGTATTCGAGGGACAAGGAGCAACACGAACAACACTTGAGATTGGTATTACAAACATTGAGAAGAGAGGAATTGTATGCAAAATACAGTAAATGCGAGTTTTGGATGACCAGCATCTCGTTCCTTGTGCATGTCATATCCGGAGAAGGGGTAAGGGTAAACCCCTCAAAAGTAGAAGCAATCATAGGATGGCCACGACCCAGGAACACAAAGGAAATCAGGAGTTTTCTGGGCTTAGCTGGTTACAATCGGAGGTTTATCGAGGGATTCTCCCGGATAACAAAACCCCTGACTAACCTCACCAAAAAGGACATGAAATACGTGTGGGACAACAAGTGCGAGGAAAGCTTCAAAGAATTAAAAGGAGATTGACCTCTTCTGTAACGACCCAGGAAAGCGGCACAAAGAGAGAATTCGGAAGGGTTAGACTCACATTAATTCTTGTTAAAAACATGTAATGAGGGGTAGTTTTGTAAATTAACATAAGAAGAGGGCATCTTGGAAGGAGGGGATAAAGGGTCATTTGGACAAGTTGAGAAACCTATAAATAGGAGTGGGATGAGAAAATAAGGGTCATTTGACACAAAAACGTGAGAAAAATCGAGAGAAATAGAGATTATCGCGAAAATTGAAAACTGCTTAAAATTGTCGCGAAAATCAGGGGCAAGAGAGAATTATCGCAAAAATCGGGATGAAGGGAAGAATAATCGCTGATTCGGAGGACCGCTGCAATATTATCGCGGAAATCAGTTCCGAAGAGTAAATTGTCGCGAAAACGGGCTGAGTGCACAATTATCGCGGATTTCGGGAGCTGTGTGCAATATTGTCGCGGAAACGGACTGCGTGCAGAATTATCGCGATTTCAGGGACTTGCGTGTAAATTATCGCGGAAACGGACTGCGTGCAGAATTATCGCGAATTTCAGGGATTTGTGTGTAAATTGTCGCGGAATTCAGGGCTGTGGTGCAATTCTCGCGAAAATGAATATTTATGCAAATTATCAAGGAGATTAAGGACCGAAACGTAATTTACCGTGAATACAAAGAGCAACACCCGATTTGGCCGTAAATTGGGGACCATAGTGTAGTTCAACGCAAATCCGAAGGGAGTAAAGGACAAGGGAGCAACAGGCGATAGGACGACGAAGTAAGCGGAATAAACATAGTAAATTAAAAGAAGGTTCACAGTTAGGAGTTCAAATGAACAGTAAATCGAATCGAAAGGGGTGTGAATAAAAAACAGAAATCTCGGGGCGAGGTGAGAACACCAAACCCGGCATCGTGTTAATGAGCACGGTCAGCCACAGGTAAGGCATGTCCGAGGAAGGGATACATGATTTCTTCGGAACAGAATTGTGCGCATTACAGAGCCGAACGGAACCGTATAGGAACGGGGTACTGCCCGGGCCCTGTCCGGGGAAGGAAAGCATATATTCTCGTCGAGCCAACTAACATCTAACGGTTGGTTCGGGTGAGACATGTTGTCGGGCATGTAAAAACCGACCACAGTAGAAAACCAGAAAGACTAGGGAGAGGGAGTATAAAATGAGAAGAAAGGATAAGAGAATAAGTAAGATAAAAGAAGGAAAGTGAAAGGGATAAAATGCTAATTAATTTATTATACAGAAGTTTCCTTTAGTAGACTATGATCGTTTTACAGATTTTGTAGGGGGAGGACCGGAGGCTTAGGTGGCATTGGAACTAAGGTCGTCGATCGTCCACTGTACGAGTCACCCTTTTGATTTCGTTTGGTTTGTAATTAGCTAGTTGTATTTTGAAAAACGATGATATTCCCCGGTGTCAAGGGATGTTTTAATTTAAATGCTTATTTTCATTTCGCTTGCGCATAGATCTTGTTAAGGCCTGGTTTACGGTCGTTACANCTGGCAAAGTGGCAAGCGGAACGTTAGAACTGGAAAGTTAAGCGTGCTCACCCTGGAGCAATTCAGGGATGGGTGACCCACTGGGAAGTGTGGGGGCTAGGGAAAAAGTAAAGCCGTGAGGACTAGGTGGGTGTCATTAGGGTCAGCCTAGTCCAAAGCGGACAATATCGTGCAAGCGGAAAGGCGGGTCGTTACAAATACGATCAACACTTTTACAATCAACACAAAATAAATAATCATAAAATTCATTAATCAGATTCCATTTCTACACCCAATTTAAATCGAAATCTAAAACCTGATCAAGATTATTACCATCAACCCAACTTAAATTATCGTATTTTTAATTAATCACCATTTCTAAACCCTAAAAACCCAAACCCAACAAATTCCAAATAAAAAAAACAAGTAAATTAAACACACAAAACTCGATGAAAGGGCAACATCAGCGTGAATTCATGATGGAAACTATTGGACCACTGAAGCAAAACAAACCGTAAGCAAAAGAAATGTGAATAAGTGCAACTAAAAGCACACGTTTATTTTCATGTGAAAGCTTTTACATTTACACACATTATATATATGTGTATGCCCACAATGTACAGACTTGAGAAATTGAATAACACAATTCTCTCTACTTCCTTCTTTTCGCTATACAACAACCCTTATTTTCGCTCTCTATAAATTCACAAGTAGGAACGCTGAAGATCATCAACTGCAACATGGTATCGGAGGAGGCTCCCGAGGATGTCAATTCACCTTTCTTTGTGCATCCTTCAGATAGCCTCAACTCATCTCTCATTCCAGAACTGCTTAATGGTAGCAATTTCATCAACTGGAAACGGTCATTCACGCTTGCTCTGTCTATTAAAAATAAACTTGGTTTCCTCGATGGTTCAATTCCAGAACCCAAACCAGACGATGAAAACTATGCTCGTTGGAAGCGAGCAAATGACTTACTTGTGGCATGGCTTCTTAAATCTATGATACCTTCGCTATCTCAGATTGTATTCTTCATCACCACAACAAAGGGTATATGGGATGCAATTTCCAGAAGGTTTTCCATGCCCGATGACAATCGGGTGTGCTAGATCTATTCTAATATTGGCACACTTCATCAAGGGGATCGGTCTGTTTCTGAATATTTCACTGATATCTCTATTCAATAGGAAGAACTAGAAAATTACAGACCGATACTTCATTGTTTATGTGGAAACTGCTCTCGTATCTGCTTTGATCATTATGCGCAGATACAGAGCAAGGATCGGGTTTTCAGATTGCTCAATGGCCTTAATGATTCTTTTTCTGGGATAAGAGTACAACTATTAGGCCAACGGCCGTTTCCCTCTTTGGATGATGTCTATGGAGCATCATTTTATCCAAGTTTCATTGTTGTATTTCTATTGATCCGAATCTTGAAAAGATGTAGGGCTTTTGTGCACCCTTGTCTAAGGTCATTTTGAAATATTAGCTCGTAAACTTAATTCTCTTTATTTAAATAATATTTTTATCTTTACATATTATTTTTCTTTATATTTAATATATTATCAATATTTGAATGAATAATATTCAAACTTATAATTTTAACTTTTTTTTGTATATTTATGATATTTTAAACACATATTATTCTACATATGTTTAATAATTGATTTGATTTAACCTTTTACAATGTGGCTAACTTATCTTATTATATTGAATTCGATAGTTTTTTGGTTGTGTTCAATTTATACAAAAATAAATTGGCAAAAAAGCGACGCACGCTTAGTTTACAAAAAAATGACTAATATATTACTTGAGTACTTCAAACTATGGATGAAAAAATGGTCGGTTTATTGGTTTTAATCGGTTCGATTAATATATTTTTAGCTTTTATTTTACTTAACAAAAACTGGACCAACTAGCCACCAGATTTATTCGGTTCCGAATTTACTAAGTTTAGTTCTTTCAGTCGATTGATTATTATGCTTTTATATGTCAATTGAAGTTTTTAGTTTTGAAAATACAATAAAAAATGTATGTACCTAATTTATCAAAATTCAAAAATGTTTCACACTCGTAAAGATTATAATTGTCAATTTAATATGCAAATGACAATTTGTATAGTAAGAATATCATCACAAACAATTATATATGAAAAACAAAGAGTTATTTATTTGATGTTATTGAGTAAATTTTTAAATCACCGGTTCAATCAATAATCTGAGTACTTAATCATAAGCTGCCATTTAAATGTTTCACGTATAGTAATAACATATAAAAAATCGACTTATTGGATTCAAATTTCTATTCGTAAGTGTTTGCATCTTTATAATAATAGAGTTATAGGGTTGATCGTGCAAAACCAAATAGTTATGAACCTTAGTGTGTGATTAGGCCAGATAAGACAAATGAGTTGCACCAAAGTCTATGAGGATTTATGAGAATGATTCCATTTGAAGAGGCCGGCAATGTGTAATGGTGAGATGATGAGGAAAACACTAAATTTATTGGAAATTAATGATTGACATCGACGTTATGATAGAAAAGACTATGCTATTTCTACACGCATGTAACATCATTTATAATTATAACATCTATTAATTATACTTATATATAGTCCAAATAATATTGAATTATTTGCAATGTTTTAAACACCAGTAACTACCAATATACCATATAAGCTCATGGTATCCATATATAGGATATGTATCAGTATAAAAAAACAAATTAAATTATTTACTTATAGAAAATGCACAATTATTTAACCATTATCAATTTATATTGTTTATACTTCGAAAAAAATAAGAATAAAAAAATTCTAAAAGTTTAATATATCTTTTTTTCCTAAATCCTAAAAACTCATACCGATCGATATTTTGTCAAAATACCGGCATGAACATGTATGTAGAAAATTTTTGGTACACCGGATCGGTATACTGGAAATTTAAAACAATGATTATTTATAGGGGTTGGCATTCAATACAAAATATAATATCATAACAATATTAAAATTAACATATACCGAATTTTCTATAAAATCTAATTTGGACTTGGGGTTGTTTCTATGTTAATATTGTGTTATTTTTATGGTGGGCATTCGGGACCGATCATCATATTATACAGAATACTGAATTATCAACTCAACAAATCAATACTATCTACATATACTTGATAGGAACCCTCTAATTGGGTACTACGAGGAGGGTTCAACCCATGCATAGAACTTCGCACAAAGATGCGGTCCAACCCAAAAGTAAAGTAGCCAAGCCCAAGAGATAATTCGAAATTGTCAAAGTGAGGGAACAGTCCTGGTTCGATTGGTCCCTTCGGTTTGGAGTTGTCGTGACACATCAAATGATTAACGAGTCTTAAGGAACAGGCGAGGTTCTTAATGAAAGTTCTTCATTTAGGTGGATCTAACAACCTAAGGGTCAAGAAATAAGGAAGGAAAGATGACGAAATGGTATCGGTAAGATCGTATAAATGACAACTCATCTAATGGAAGAAGGGACATGCGGAAAGTCATAGTAGACTTGGATTTTCATCTAAGCCTTGAATATCCTTTTTCGTTGTTCGTCTCTTGATTATTGCATTCTTGTTAAGCCGAGGAAGTTTTCTTCCCGAAAAATGTGGTTTTTTCCTGTTCATTTGGGCTTTTACACGTAAAATCGTCCGCATCCTTTTATCTTATGTTTCTAAGTATCCCAAAAACAACTACAAATATAAAATTCGAATCTTGATCGTTATCTCAATAAGAATTTGGTGACGGATGATACCCTAAAAGGAAACCATTACAACTAAAAAAAGTTGACATATTTATTTGTTAAAATATTTAAATTCAGTGTTACAAAAATTCTAATTATATTATGAAGGTGTTACAATATGAATGCAGGATTGAAGAAGTTTCCTAGACACTATGGCTTGATATTTAAATATCTAGCTACAATACTATTAGATTAAAATCAAGTAAAAAGGAAACAATAAAGGGAAAGCGTATTGTCTTTATTTATTTTGAATATCTTGCATTATTTGGGTGATATCTCCTCAAATTTCATTACCCCCTCAAATCGCAAATCAAGCTCTTGAATGATGCAACACTATACTCGGATGACGATTGACAATGATGATCAACACAAATAGATGACAATCGATATTGTCATTGATCAGTCAAGTGGACCTAGCAAGAAATACTGAAGGTGACAAACAATTTGGTCGAGGATCAAACTGAGGCGTATCGGAGACATATCGATCAGTCTAGAACCAAAGTCGATTAAGAATATGAGATAATCAATGAAACACGATAACGTAAATCATGATATGATTTGATTTTTATAAATCATTATAGTGATACGAATAAAATATTTGAAATATTTTATTTATGTAAATCACATCATCTATATAAGGTCTCTAGGTTCATTGTTTGATAGTTTTATACTTGTTAGATAGGCTTTGTATGAGAGATCTTGTGTGTGAGTTCTATTTTTCTTCCAATATTGAATTTGACCGTTCGTTGATTATATGGTATTTCATTCATCTTGGGTTTTCTTGTTAAACTTCTAGTGTCGCTTTTATTTGTATTCTTCAATGAAATCATTTCTTGGATTCTTTTAATCTATCGAGATTGTTCGCATATTTCTCATCATGTTCAATTAGTGACTATGTGAACAGTGAACTTATTATAGCAAAATAGCACCATTTGTTTCAAATGTTGAACACCAATATCTTCTAGCAAAAGTGTAAATTCATGCTATATTCAACTTCAACTAATGAACATGGTTCCGTATTTTGTTTCTTAGCTTCTAAAATATCAATGAAGATCCGAAAATAGATAGGGTTATTTGTAGTTAACTTCAAAGTTATTGGACTAACCCTATTATATATAGTTGATATTATCTTTTGTATTCAATAAAAGGATTTGTTTTTAATTTTATGTGTGCAACCCATATTATTTTTAATTTAATTATTTTAATATTATAAGAAATTATGAATCATGCTTCAATTTCAATGAATTTAATTGTTTTATTTTAGTAAAATAAGTATTTCACATACTAAATGTTTAGTTTTTTCAAAATATTCCTATGAGACTCGTAGTAATTTATATTTAAATATTTTCAAATGATATTTTTAAAAATTTATTTATACATCTTTTAAAGATGATGACAAACTAATAAATATAATTATATTTTTCTTGTAAATTTTTAAATGGGATCCACTAGAGGTGTTCATGAAAATATGATGATCCAAAGTAACCGAACCGATTTTGCGGATGTCCGAACTGCAAATATTTAATCGGGTCGGATTAGATGTGGTTTCGGGTCGGTTACGGTTTTGTAAACTACTATCCGATCCGATACTTATTATATTGTATATGAGTCAATTTGTATTTATTTATGTTTAGAATAATTAGAGGATTTGGAAATACGTATATATATATATATCCGAAGTAATACTTTTTTTGTTAATATTAATTTTTTTTATATTTTATTCTTATTTTACAGAAATAATCGATTGATTTTTGATTTCTTTTCAAACATTGTATATTGTCATTTAAATTCTAATTAATTGTACAATTGATTTTATTTTTCCAGGTTGTGATTAAGAACATCTAATCGAATTTCGTTTAATTTTTTGTAGATTTAGTGCACTTTGAAGAAAAATAATTAATTGTGTACACACTTTGGTTTAATTCAAACGTTATTAATGAATTCAAATTTCAAATTATGAAAGTCTGAAAATTTTGAATATGCGTTTTTTGGTTCTAAGTGTCATGTTTTGCAAATAAATAATATTTTTTTGATAATTATTGACAATTTTTTATTATCAACTAAATTCAAAAATAAAAATTAAGATATCCTCAAATCGATCCATAAACCGATCAACTATTCGGTTTCAGTTCATCATTTTTAATTAGAAATGATTTTTGATTAAATATTTTTAATAAAAAACCCAAGATTTTTTTATTGTAGAGGTCGTTTTCTATATATTTAGACACGAGCGCGAGTTGTTTTTATATATTTAGTTATTCTAATATAAAAACATGTAGTATAATTATTCATGATTATTTTTTAATTAATAATTTTTAATATATTTAATTATTTTCAAAATGTAAAATGTACATACCTGGATGCATGTGTGATTGTATGAGCAGGTAGAGCTTATCTCACGCGCCATTTTTTGGAAAAAATGTGGAGTAACTATTAAAAAAAGTGTTGTTCGGTAGCACTGCAAATTTGTATTCTTTGTTTTCTAACAGTGATGGACGTAAGATATGTTTTTTTTATAAAAAATATGAATACTACATATATGTTTATCATAAAACTAAAACAATAGATATAAATTAGGAGCAATTGTACTTTTTAAGAATGATGCTTAAAATTAAATGTTGTATTATTAATCACAAACCCTAAACATCATAAACAACGATATTGGTGATATATTTACGCAAAAATATAAAATTTCAACTTTATATGTGCTTAAAAAATATATTAAACCATAGTATAATTTTGAAATTTTAAAATTATAAAAATATTAAAATTGTAAAACTTTTTTGAAAATATTATATTTTAGATAACCTAAAATTTTAAGCATAAACCCAAAAACAAAAAAAGTGTGAAAATTTATTCGTAAAATGTACCACATTCTAATCGAAATTGAAACACTAACAAAGTAATACTGTAATGACCCGGAAAAAGGACAGCACAAACGGAATCCAGACAGGTTAGAACCGCACAATTATTGTTAAGAAAAGGAAAGGAAAGGTAATTTTGTAAATTAACATAAGAAGAGGGGATTTTGGAAGGAGGGGTGAAAGGGTCATTTGGACAAGAGGAGAAACCTATAAATAGGAGTGGAATGTGAAAATAAGGGTCATTTTGGGGCAAAAACGTGAGAAAAATCGAGAGAAAAGGGAATTATCGCGATTCCAGGGACTGCAGTGCAAATTGTCGCGAAAAAGGGGCTGCAGTGCAAATTATCGCGATTCCAGGGACTGCAGTGCAAATTATCGCGAAAAAGGGGCTGCAGTGCAAATTGTCGCGGATTTCGGGCTGCAGTGCAAATTATCGCGATTCCAGGGGCTGCAGTGCAAATTGTCGCGGNACACAAAAAACTTGATGAAAGGGCAACAACAGCGTGAATTCCTAATGGAAACTATTGGACCACTGAAGCAAAACAAACCGTAAGCAAAAGAAATGTGAATAAGTGCAACTAAAAGCACACGTTTATTTTCATGTGAAAGCTTTTACATTTACACACATTATATATATGTGTATGCCCACAATGTACAGACTTGAGAAATTGAATAACACAATTCTCTCCACATCCTTCTTTTCGCTATACATCAACTCTTATTTGCGCTCTCTGTAAATTCACAAGCAGGAACGCTAAAGATCATCAACTGCAACATGGTATTGGAGCAGGCTCCCGAGGATGTCAATTCACCTTTCTTTGTGCATCCTACAGATAGCCTCAACTCATCTCTCATCCCAGAACTGCTTAATGGTATCAATTTCATCAACTGGAAGCGGTCATTCACGCTTGCTCTGTCTATTAAAAATAAACTTGGTTTTCTCGATGGGTCAATTTCATAACCCAAACCAAACGATGAAAACTATGCTCGTTGGAAGCGATCAAATGACTTACTTGTGGCATGGCTTCTTAAATCTATGATACCTTCGCTATCTCAGATTGTATTCTTCATCACCACAGCAAAGGGTATATGGGATGCAATTTCCAGAAGGTTTTCCCTGCCCGATGACAATCGAGTGTGCCAGATCTATGCTAATATTGGCACACTTCATCAAGGGGATCGGTCTGTTTCTGAATATTTCACTGATCTCTCTATTCAAATGGAAGAACTAGGATATTATAGACCGATACCTCATTGTTTATTTGGAAACAGCTCTCGTATCTGCTTTGATCATTATGCGCAGATACAGAGCAAGGATCGGGTTTTCAAATTGCTCAATGGCCTTAATGATTCTTTTTCGGCGATAAGATCACAACTATTAGGCCAATGACCGTTTCCCTCTTTGGATGATGTCTATGAAGCTCTTATACTTGAAGAGTCTACCAGAAAACATGATGTTCATACATATGTTCCCACTGTTAACTCAGATGTCATGTCCATGTATGGAAAGTCCATCGATAAAAGAGATATAGTTAGCAGCTACTGTAAGAAAAAGGGACGTATGAAGGAAACATGCTACAGACTAATTATATATCCATCAGATTTCAAGTTTACCAAAGAACAAAGGCAAGCAAACCATAGTGGCTAATCAAGTTGGTGGTGAACTTGTTACAAATCAGTCTTCTGAGAATCAATCTGTTTCTCTACCACCCTTTACCGAGGAACATGTAGATAAATTGATGTCAATTTTGAATGATAGTACTTCTGCTATTCAATCTGCATGAAACAACCCTCTAGCAGGCATGACTATGACATTGCCACACAAACAAGCAGGGGAAGCCTCTTCTGCCGAAGGTAATATTTTTTGTCTCACTAGTCTCAAATCTAACATTATGAACACCTATTGGATTATTGATTCGGGTGCCTCTGAGCACATGTGCTTTGATGAAACATTATTTATGAACATGCATGAAATTCCTCGTATAGCAGTACGATTGCCCAATGGGGCAGAAGTTGAAATTTCCCTTGCTGGGACAGTAGTGATTACACCAGAATTAATTTTGAATGATGTACTCTATGTGCCTGTTTTCCAGTTTAATCTTCTCTCTGTGACCAAATTGGCTCGAACATTAAGCTGCTGCATTTTAATGAATGGAAGTGTTTGTTGGATTCAGGTCACCTCATCATGGAAGACAATTGGGGCTGCTAAGTTACATGATGGTTTATATGTTTTAAAAACTCCTAGACAAAACTTATGTCTAAGTTTACACAAAAATATTGAATCTGCTATGATTGTTGATGTTCCCAAAGGTTTTTGTGGCATTCACGCTTATGCCATCCAACCTTTGATATTGTCAATTATATAAAGTGAACCCCAAATATTCCTATTTTACCACAATCTCATCCTTGCGACTCTTGTTACAAAGCAAAGCATAAACGCAACTTGTTTCCTGAACACATCAAAAATTCAGTGGAACCATTCTCTTTAATTCATATTAACACAAGACTTTCTTGGTTATATCTCATGCGATCCAAAGGAGAGGCTAGCAGTATAATACAGAACTTCTCTGCTTTCGTAAGAACTCAGTATGAAAAGCAGATAAAAATTATACTTTCGGATAATGCTCCTGAATTTAAGATGGAAAACTTTTATGCATCTCAAGGTATTATACATCAAACAACATGTGTTGAAACACCACAACAAAATGCGATAGTGGAACCGAAATTACAACATATCCTTGTGACTGCTAGAGCTCTAATGTTCCACTTCTCATTGCGTATTGTTTTTTGGGGGTATGCTGTTCTTACAGCCATTTTTTTAATCAACAGGCTACTGTCCCGAGTGCTGAAATTTCAATCACCATATAACCTCTTTCATGGCTCTGAACCAACATATGAGAATCTTCGTGTGTTTGGTTGCCTATGCTTTGCATCCACATTAAAATCACATCTAAAAAAGTTTGATTCTAGAGCTAGAAAATGTGTATTCATCGGATATCCCCCCAATGTCAAAGGATATCGGCTATATGATCTTAATACCAAGCAAGTTTTCTACTCTAGAGATGTGGCGTTTTATGAGGATCAATTCTATTTTTCAAAAATGTCATATGCACATAATCAGTATGAGCCCTTTGCTCAATATGACGATGATGCAGCACACAAACTTGATCCTTTTACATTTGACATCCCTGGTGTACCCCAACCATCGTAGCCTGTTATTGATTCTACCATTTCTATCTCAGACCACCTTGAGCATTCCTCAAATGACAATGGCATTGACTCACATGACACCAACCATACTCCTCTTCCAATGCCATTACGAAAGAGTGCCATACACAAACAACCTCCAGCCTATTTACAGGATTATCACTGCAATTTATCTCACTCTCCTTCCCTAATTAATTACACAATCCATAACTATATTTCCATCAATTCTTTAAGCCCCTCATATTCTGCATTACTTGGTTCCCTACACTCACTCTCTGAACCCTCTTCATACCATGATGCATGTAACAGTCCAATTTGGCAAAAAGCCATGGATGAAGAACTTATTGCCTTACAAAATAATGATAAATGGGATATCATTATGGTACCACTATCACAACATGTAATTTGTTGCAAATGGGTGTACAAAGTGAAGCTCAGAGCTGATGGATCGCTTGAGAGATGCAAAACGCGACTTGTAGCAAAGGGTTTTAGTCAAGTTGAAGGTTTTGATTATAATGAGACTTTTAGTCCGGTAGTAAAACATACAACCGTCAGATTATTATTCTCGCTGGCTACACAGTTTAACTGGACATTGCATCAACTTGACATAAACAACGCTTTTTTGAACGGAGATCTAGATGAATTTGTCTATATGACTATGCCACAGGGATTACCTATTCAGGGGAAGTATACTATACCACATGGCCAGAAGCTTGTTTGTCGCTTAAAGAAAGTTTTGTATGGTCTAAAACAAGCCTCTAGATAGTAGAACATCAAATTCACAGAGGTTCTCTTATCACTTGGCTTTATTCAGTCCAAATACGATTATTCGCTGTTCATAAAAATTGGTAACACCGTCTCATCTCTCATGGCATTACTTGTATATGTGGATGACATCATTATCGGTTGTGCATCTTCCTCACTCATCTAAGAAGTTATCAACTCACTTAGTTCCAGATTTGGTCTTAAGGACCTCGGCACACCACGGTATTTTCTTGGGGTAGAAATTGCTCGATCATCATATGGTATTGTTCTATGCCAAAGGAAATATGCGTTAGACCTGGTTCACGACTATGGACTGTTAGCTTCCAAACCAGCTGCAACCCCTATACAACACAATCATCACATGGAAATCAATAATGAGGATGAACCAGTGGATGCTAGTGAATATGGAAAGCTAGTGGGAAAATTATTGTATCTCACATTTACTCGTCCAGACATCAGCTACGCGGTTCATGTCCTTTCAATATTCATGGATACATCAATCAATAATCACTTGAGAGCAGCGTTCAGAGTTCTGAGGTACTTAAAAGGAATACTTGGTAACGGAATCATGTTCTCAGCAAAAGAAGAGCTCAAACTTATTGGCAATTGTGACAGTGATGGAAGTAGATGTTCTGAAACTAGCATATCAGTCTCAGGTTACTGTGTTTTTATGGGATCAGGAATTATCAATTGGAGAGCTAAGCGACAATATGTTGTTTCGAGAAGTTCGACTGAGGCAGAACTCAGGGCACTATGTTCTTTAACTTGCGAATTAATATGGATCCGTGATTTATTATCTGATTTTAAGGTTGAAGCATGGTCTGCTACTATATAATGTGACAACAAATCAGCCATACAACTCGCCAAAAATCTAGTCCTTCATGATCGATCAAAGCATTTTACACGAGATTGTCATTTTGTGATGGAGAATGAGAATGAGGATCTTATTTCTGTTACTTACGTTCCTACCAAAGACCAAACTGCTGACATCTTCACAAAGGGACTTGCAATAACACAATTCCAGTACCTAATTTCCAAGATGCTTATGAAAGATATTCATGCACATCTTGAGGGGGAGTATTGGACCACTGAAACAAAACAAATCGTAAGCAAAAGAAATGTGAATAAGTGCAATTGAAAGCACACGTTTATTTTCCTGTGAAAGCTTTTACATTTACAAGCATTATATATATATGGGTATGCCCACAATGTACAGACTTGAGAAATTGAATAACACAATTCTCTCCACTTCATTCTTTTCGCTATACATCAACTCTTATTTGCGCTCTCTGTAAATTTGTAAGCAGGAACGCTGAAGATCATCAACTGCAACACATTTCGACACTTTTGTTGGGCGTAGGTTGCATGAGATTGCGTCAACACTGGTAACTAGAGCAATAGCTGTTGGGATGATAGACACTTTTCCCCTTGAGAAAGATGATCAACATTTCTCATGGAGAGATATGATCGACACCTTTTGACAATGGGTAGAAGAGTGGGACATTAACATATGAGTGAGCCAATCGGCATTTGACAATTGGCACAGAGAGTTGATGGCCAACAAACTGAATATGATCGGCATTTGAAGTGATGATCGATGTCAGGTTCCAGCCTTGAGAGCGGCAAGTTTTGATGTGACGGTCGGTCAACCGAAGAGGTGCATTGAGTGGGGTCGACAAATGATTAGTGGGCTTTAACTCTAAAGCCTACATGCAACGATTATATAATTGTGTCAGCCGTTTTAATGCGTTATCATCATCTCAAAATTATCAGATAATAGCATAGGAGCATGGGAGCAGGTTCTGGGTTTAAAACATTCTGTCTGTAGCTTTTATTTAAATTGCATAAGAACTCGATAATTCTTGTGGTTGTAATCTTTATGTTATTTTCGTGATAGTGGATTGACCAGGAGGTGGTTCATGGTTTTCTCCCGGTACTCGGGTTCCACGTAAAATTTGATGTGTTCATTTTCTCATTCCGTATCTAGTTTTTGCTAAGTTTAATCGATAAAACGAATAGTAAAATCAATTATAAGCTAACAGTAACTGAGGGCTAAATGCTAGTAATGTCAAGAGAAAACGTGCAATGACAAATTCAAATTAGGATGGGGGCATATGTATTGGAGTGACGACCACAAAAGAATATAATCTTTGTGAGCTTGGTTTCTAGTTAGATTGAAACCAAGATCATGTCACATAATGAATACACGGAGCTCGGTTTTAATTTCTGTTTCAATTGATACCGACCTCCAGAAAAGCCCATTAAATCCGAATGTATATTACTGCTATTTTTACAAAAATGTTTATTGCCAGTATCACCATAACAAATTTTAAAATATCAGTGATATTTTTAAAATGTGGAAGTATAGTGTTACAAGTGTGAAAAAAATAACCATTTATCTAATTAAAATAGCAAAATGATCTTAATTTAAATTATGACAGTATTAATTTATGTTATATATACTTCTCAGTGATATTTTTCTATTGTATTCTTAGTGACAGTGGTACATACATTTTATTGTACCTCTGAAGTGTGTCATTGCTGTGGCACATGACAACTAGCCATAACAAGACATTAAATAACAAACATGTCAGGGGAATTG
Organism: Utricularia reniformis; assembly: GCA_009725065.1. Classification (NCBI taxonomy): domain Eukaryota; kingdom Viridiplantae; phylum Streptophyta; class Magnoliopsida; order Lamiales; family Lentibulariaceae; genus Utricularia; species Utricularia reniformis. The sequence goes on along the minus strand of RWGZ01001669.1, from coordinate 59,467 downwards.
ATGGTTCTATTGTGGTCCTGTCAGTGCACAACATTTTATCGCAGCTTCACAATTACATCAATGGTCAATATAAACTATTTGACCCACTTCATTACACTTTTTTCTTATAAGATTATGGTAAAATTTGAGAATAACCTCAAATTTTGGTATTTAAAAGAGTTTATAAATTGTTGGTGAAATGCACTTAGGGATAGCAACCCAAACCATAGTTTATTAGCAAGACCATAATTACATGGATATAGACGTGGTTAATACTTAATACAATATGATTCGTCAATATTATGCGGGTTGAATATAAGTAACTCAAAACTCAAACTTGAAACCCGATAATTTTAATAATATGTTAATTTTATACAAAAATTGTTTTAACTTCTTCTTTATATCAATTAGTGATATGTTCATAAAATTTTTAATGAATGTCTTTATATGATTGGGAATGGATAAACAATCGGTTAAATATAGAGGGATATTATTTTCATATGCTGATAATATTAGAGTTATTGTAATAAAGAATCAATTGTTTGAGATTGTTGATGTACGAGATGAAATTGTACATAAAGAATGACAATGGTCTTGCAATTGTAACCAAATCAACATATTCGTAATTTTCAAATTAGTGATGTGTGTTAATAAAATTATCACTTTTAAATACGAAATTATTAATTTATTTATTTTTAAATTTGAAGGACAAAATTGTTTTTGGAATAACTAAAATACATGTTTTCTCAATCATTAATAGAAGAATATGAAGAAATGGAATGCGTAGGAGAGATTTGACTGGAAAACGTAGCCTTTGACTTGTAACGTTAAATACGTGAATGGTTGGAGAAGGAGAAAGAGAATTTCATTGGCAATGGCAACAAGTACGAGAAGGGAACTCCTTTACGTTGCAGTACCTGTGCAATTCCGGTGCCCAATTTCGATGGATGTCATGAAGTCACCGGTCAGTCTTTGCACCGGAGTCACATACGATCGGAGCTCTATTGAGAAGTGGCTTGCACTTGGCAATAAAACGTGTCCCGCCACCATGCAGACTCTACCGTCCACCCGTGCAATTCCAAATCTCACCCTCCGCCGCCTCATTCATCAATGGATTTCTCAAGCCTATGCCGTCCGGTCACCGCCTTCTGACCTCCCCGTTTCGAAACGGAAATTGGTTGAAATTATCAGCGGCGAATTGGATTCAGTGTGTCTGGCGAAGGTAATCGGTTTCTTATCTGCGTCGGATGAAAATTTGGCGTTCATCGCGAGGTCAGACGACGCCGTAGCAAGAATTATTTCATTCTTCCAGAGGTCAGATGATATCCGAATCTGCGAACAGATCGTTGAAATACTGGATTCAATTTCACACGACAATGAAGTCCGGGAGCGACTGAATCGGCTGATTTTGAACGGCGATAGCTTAAGAGATCCATTATCTTCATTAGCCATGGTTCTCCATAAAGGAACAACGACATCAAAGATCAAATCCGCGAGAATCTTGGAGCATATCGCAATAAACTCCGAATCAAAGCGCAAAATCGCAGGAACTCCGGAGATAGTAAACGGACTTTACGCCCTTACCACAATGGAAACCGATACGACGGCGATACAAACCGCGTTTTCATCTCTTCTATCAATCGCCGTAACTCGAACGGCAAAGACAGACCTAATCCGTTTGGGAATAGTAAAAACGACAGCGAAAATCCTCTCAAATCAAAATTCCACAAGATCGTGGCGATTCGTTATCGAAAAGGCGTTAGCGACGCTAGAGATGGTGGCCACGTGTACAGAGGGGAGAGCGGCGATTAGCATCGACGGCGAATGTGTGGCTGCGATTGTCGCAAAGCTGATGAAGTGTTCCAGTGCGGCGACGGATCACGGTATAACAGTGCTCTGGAGCGTATGCTGCTTGGCACGTGATAACGGTGCTCAAGAAAAGGCTAGGAATGCAAACGGATTGACTAAGGTACTACTCGTAATGCAGAGCGATTGTTCTCAATGTACAAGACATATGTGCACAAAGCTGGTCAAAGTTTTACGAACCAAAGGCTCGAAGTCCAACTTGGCTCCGTACGACTCTAGGACCACACACATTACACCTTATTAAATACTGACAATTTTTCAAGTAAAAAATTTGTAAAATTACAATCCCCAATTAAAAAAATTTCATATATTTTATCAGACAATAATTATTTATTACAAATTTTGATATTTTTCAGACTCCGACCACTTTAATTCAATGTGGTCCCAATTGTAGAGAATTATTACATTATTATGAACATTGTTGTTGAAAGAGTTACGCTATCTTTTAAAACCTCAATAGAAACCGGTTTTTTTGCACTATAAATTTTTCGATTCAGTTTAAATAGAAAGATATTTTAAAATATTTATCGTTCATTATAGTTTGAATAACAGTTCGTACCGATTTATTTGGGCCATAAGCTCTCCGATTCCATCTATCAAACCAATTTAAAAATATATGTTTTGCGCATTATAAGATGAATAGTAAAGTTTGGTCAATAAAAGAAAATTAGAAACACGTTACACATTGAAAAGTTAATTGAAGAACATCATTGGATTTGTAATAACTTCTAAACCAGCCACTATCATGCATAATGTTGTATTGGTATAATGATGGTATATTGAGATAAATATATTTATATATTTTACAATATTTGTACAATTTAATTTTTCAAATTTTAAATTATAAAAAATTAATAATATTTAACTTATATAAGGCAAGAAGCCTTAAATATACATAACAATCGTTAAAATGTGATGTACCGATCACAATCAATGTTAGACCACAATAGTTCATTGTTTCAATTTTCATATTCAATGGTCATACAAATATGTACCAAACTTTCCACAAAAGACCAATTAGTTCATCTTCAATCATGTAATTTCGAAAATTTTATTCTCTTCACATATTTTTCTTTATTTTATTAATATCACTAATTTTATAAATTGTTTCATTTCATCCCTATAATAATATAGAATACTTATAATTTTCAACTTTAATTTTCTTATATATTTAATATTATACAAATGTTTAAAAACACAAGATTTATTTCGCATTAATTGTAACAAGTAATTCCAATGTATATCTTAATATTACAGATGATAGCGACAATATCAATGTATCAACCAATAAAAATATTATCAATAAAAACAGTATAAAAGTCGTTTTTAAATATAAATATTACATATTATTTTAAAATTATAATATATTTTCTATACTTTTTTTAATGTTGGAAGTAATTTTTCATACAAGTGTGGAATTCCTTACCGTTCTACCATTGTATGCTTTTTATATATTGAAAAATGAAATATTATTTTACTCGTTTAACTAGAAAAACCTCGAATCTAAACTAAAATCCAATCCCACAATACAAAAAAATACATATATTTCTAATATTTGATGTAACACATAATCATGAGTTTGGAGAATGAAAAAAGTTGAGACATGGGCACCACCCCCTTAACATCAACTTGAACAACACAAGGCCTACGTGGATTTTTAAAGTGGTCGATAAATGAGAACTCAACGCAATTAAGTAACGTTACATTTTTTTAAATGATGAATTTAAAGAATACAAAGACAAATTAGTTAAATTAAATACATAAATTCATACGTGGCATGTGAACTTGATAACACTAAGTTTGAAAGTGAAAAAAAAAGGCAAAGGCGTAGGCCCACTTTGATATTCAACAAAATCAATTAAGATAACCGAGTCTAGTCCAAATATGTGGCTGCCGTTGAAGTTTCTAAAGGCGAGCATTCCGGTCTTTTATTACAATTTTGTTTAAGCAGGCTATCTATATATTAATAAATATATAATGTGATGTTTGTTTATGACTATGAGAATGAGGTCTAAATAACATATCTTTCAAGTTAAGAAATTACAAATATAATACATTATTCAAATGATAATATACATTTTTATCCCTTCATATTTAATTAAATGTACGTAAGATACTTCAAACTATCAATATCGTTTATTATTGATCATCTAATGATGTTGTTAATATTTTGTATTCTTATGTAATTTCGTGAACATCAATGATTAATTTTGTATAATTTTTTAAATTATAAGATCTTATTTGTATATTTTGTGAACTTTGAGAAAAAATCATGTTAATGGAAAAAATTTTGCCAACCTAATGTAAACCGGGTGCTACATTGTAAGTAATAAAAAATAAACGGTATTGATAACTTTATGTGATATTCTCGTAATTTCGTAATTTAGATACATGTCATTTACATAATTAGTAAGTTGGAGAAATCCTTATATGTTTTTGTATAAGAACTCCAACATTATTATTAACACGATGAGAAAGGTCAAACTTGGGATTTTAAATTGTCACAACTCACAAAGTCACAATGGATGTGAGATTGGATTAGCCTATTTCCATAAAGACAAAATCGGCACCGTCCCAAAATATCGTGAATCGGTGTTTAAGATTTTTATTTTCCCAATCCTTTGTTGTTGTTTGGAAACCCAATCGACGGCAAGGTGCGTTAAACGTACCGAATTTTATTCTATTTTAACCAAACATCATTAATAATTGTGTTCTTGTGATCGTAGAAAATAGCGGTGAGTTCACTTCTAGTTTAACCCAATGCACCGATCAAATATCAATTTTACCTTGTAAATTACAGTTTATTTTTTTAAAAAAAAATTTTTGATCAATAACTTATTATATTATATTAATTACATGTTCAAACTATAAAAATATATATAATAATTTAAAATTTTAGTTTTGACATAACAAATTTATCACAAAATAATATGAAATATAATTTTTAAATTATAAAAAATTATTCAAAAATAAGGACAAAAAAGTCATTTTATGACATCAAGATCACTGCAGCGTTGCTTCAAAAACAATTTTTTTAAATCACGATTAGTTCACCTCACAACACAATACAATCATCTTACATCACCGCTATTTATCAAAAGCTCTTCCAAATGTACCATTTATCTAACGTTGGATCTATTATCGCAACGAGAAATATATATATAAAGAAACAGATTAATGACACATAATATTTATCGTGGAAATTCAATATCGAAAAAACTATGTAACAGAAAACCTCGGTTATTTTAAATGTGATGCTCCCTAAACTTTAATATAGTATAAATGTGATATCTCAAAAGTTTGAAAATTTCATTCAAATCCATCGAAGTTGATATAATGTCTGTTTTTACCCACAACATTTCAAATTTGTAAACAAAATACCCTCAAATTTTAAAAATTGTGTATTTGATTCTAAAGTTTTAAAATCGTTTATATTTGACACTCGTTAATGTTTTAAATGTATCAATAGTTTGTATTCATCATCCTAAACTTAAAAATATGTAATGACTATATCTTCAATTTTTGAAAATTTTAAAAATAACACATAAAATGTCAAAACAACTCACTAAAAAAAGTCCAAACCACTAATATTTACTCGAATTTATTCTTGAACGGTTTTAAAATTTAAATATATTAATACAAAATTTCAAAATTTTGGGGTATCGCATTTAAATTATTTTAAATATAGTGAGTTTCCTTCGTAATTTTTTTCTTATATAATCATTTTTTATTTGAATATCCAACTTTCGGAAAGCATAATTTCCAATCGGAGGAAATCATGCAAGATTACAATAGAAGTCATTTCAAAACACTCAATCGGCTCTTCCTTAACCATGCGTTGTCATCATTTCCTCTTAAAACAATATCTTCAACAATAATCAAATATTTTCTTATATTTTTCATATATAAGGATACTTTGTGCTTGTTTTTTTGAAACTTTAGAGGCATAAGTGCTTATTAGTGTTTTAAATACTAGTCCTATAACTTGCTTAATCAATATTATCATACCGATCTATATGAAAGGTTAGTGTGTTTTTGCGAAGGTAAGAACAAAACTAAATATTTAATACAAACTCATACTAAAACCAAAACGAGAAAATATTAATACACAAACCCATATACAATTTGGCCCAATCCAACCCCACAATATCCAAACTGTTATTTAAAAATAACAAAAAATATATATATCATTATTTATTTTATTTATTACAATGAAAATAGATTAATCTTTAATATTTTTTGAGGATATAATAATTGATAAAAATACAAATGTGTCTGAATAAAAATAGATTAATGTTTAAACTTTTTGAAAAAACAAAAGTATGATATAAGAAAACTTACTCTCATTTGAGAAAATTATGAATCGTATTTTTATATAAATTACATTTACATTAAATCATCAACTTTAACATTATATATTGATCTCGTAATTTATTTGGATTTGCAATTATAGTTAGTGTATTTGTGATCATACTTCATTTGTTATTGCTTGTGCATGCCGTGCATCAAGGCCATCTAACTATTCAATGCCACAACAAATGTTTTCATATCAATCGATACGATCAATATCAGACTGCACTAATATTTCGATCAGTACCGCAAGGTATTGGGTTTCTGGATTGAAATCCAGACTTTTCCTGATCGACCCGGAAAAACAAAAAAATTCGCACAAGCCAACTTGTCAATCGATCCGGATCGGTATGAAAACATTGGCTAGAAAAGATTCATTGATGCTTGAAGTGTAGCTTTCATTTGAAAGACCAAAGAAAGTAAACTATCATGTTGAACTTGAAAATGTTATCGACCTGTTAAATCAAGTCGTGAGACAATGATTCAAATGATTTCCTTCAAAATGAGAAACATTGTTCCGATATCACTTGAAGTTTCACACAAGATTACTCAATAATAGAGATGGCTAAAAAATCATACCCGAACCCGAACCCAAACCCAATTAAACATTTTTCGATTATATGAGTTTGAGTCTAGTTAAATATGTCTTGTTTGTTTTTGGGTTGGAGTAATTGAGACTCCATGTTATGTGGGTGAGTGGCATGTATGACAAAATCAAGACATCCCAAACCTAATTAAGAACTTGTGGTGTTAGGACATTTTCAATCATATCCAATCGAAAACTCTATTCTCTCATCCACATTAGTTTTTTCTCTATAAACATCATCATTCTTTAATTTTATAAATAATTTTCTTCTCATTCCTAAAACAATGTCAAGACTAGGGGTGTAAACGAAACGAACCGAGCCGAGCTGAATTTTAGTGTTTTTTTAAATTTGGGTTCGGCTCGAAATTTTCAAAGTTCGGTTTGAGGTTTAGTTCGGGTTCGAAAATCATAAAAAATATGATTCAATGTTTGGTTCGATTGAGGTTCGTGCTCGGTTCGAGTTCAAATTAATTAAAATATATTTTAATATAAATTTAATATTATAATATAAATTATATTATAATATATATAAATATAATATTATTATTGGCTCGCGAATCGGCTCAGCTCGATTGGTTAGAAATTTGAGGTTCGAGATTCGGTTCGTCAGAAATTCGAACTCGAGTCTAACTTGGCTCAGTTCGAAAAAATCGAGCTCGAACTAGAACCTTAAGCAGCTCGGCTCGAGAGGTTCGCGAACCCGTTCGGTTCCTTTTCACCCCTAGTTCGGACACTTATCATTTTTATTTTGTATATACCATCGTAATTATGTGAAATACTAATTATTAATAATGATATTTTTATTGTATAAATCACATTTATATATTAAATTAATAGTTGTGATTTTTCGAGTGTGAAACATTTTAGAAATTTGGCTAATTTGTTATTACATTTTCTAAACTAAAATGTAATATTTCTTAACTAACTCGATAACTTAAACTAAATAAATTGGACGACTAATTGATCTGGTTTTTGTTAAGAAAAACAATAATTAGAAATTGGATAATCAACCAATTAAAACTAATAAATATGTAAATCTATCATTTTCACACATTTTGTACAGAACAATCATAATATTATAAAATTAATATATCAATAAAAAAATAACACTAGAGAAAATTAATATAAAGTGAGAAACTTTATTTCCTCTCAAATGACAATAGAGAGAATCTCATGTCACTTGGGAGTCTGGTCCGACTGGACGCTCACGATTAATGATGGTCTTAGGTTATCTCCAGCAATGTCTCTCCGAAAATTTCATTCTCTCTCTCTACATCAATTTTCTCTTTGTATACACCATCATTATTTATTTTTATAAATATCTTTACTCTAATGTATACAATAATGTGTGAACACTTATAATTTTTAAATTATATTTTTTTATGTAGATAATAATTATTTGTAACGATATTCATATTATATAAATGATCGGTTAAATTAATAGTTGTGTTTTTTACGAGTATGAAATATTTTAGAATTTTGGTTAATTTGTTATTGCATTTTCTAAACTAAAAGTGTAACTAACTGTTAAAAACTGAATAAACGATCGGCTAAAATCACTGACCCGATGATCGAAAGTGAATAAAACCGATGGCTTGTTGGTCCTGTTTTGGTTAAATAAAATCATAATTAAAAATCACTTAATCGAATTATTTAAAATTGATAAATCGATAAATCAAACATTATTACACAACTAGTATCGAACAATTACGATATTATCAATGTTATTATAATCATTTATAATTTATAATTTTTCATTTTTTTAAAAGTAAATGATAAAAGAGAAGAGAAACTCTCTCTCCCATGAATGATCTATGAAAGAGAATATACAATTGATTTGAAAAGAAAAATTGACAAGTGAATGCCAAGTTAGAGTGACGTCCTTATTATGTGTTCATTGTATTTATCAAATTTTGATGACATGATATTTAACTTATTTTAAAGTTGAGATATCTCCTACATATACCTGTTATTTCTTAAATTAAAAAAAAATTATGTGTTCATTGTATTTCTATTCATTCAAAAAATTACATTTTCGTTGAAATCAACACTTCAAAGATATATTATGACAATTAATTTGATAGTTTAATGATTATGAGAACCAATTTGAAAACATTGGTTTATGACTTAAACATTTAAGAAATTTGGAACAGGTATATGTCAACTTTCAGTCTGGTTAAAATAAAATTAGGATATTAAAATAGTTTTATTATTGATGGAAATGACGAAATGTGTAACCACTCTTATAATCACGAGATGTACCGAATTCAATGTTCCATGAACAGCTGCATTTAGTCAACTCTTCTCATTTGTATAAGAAAATTTCTAATCCTCAAATTTTAATGAATTTGATAAATTTAGTTCTAAATTTGTATTTAAAGTTCAAAAAATTTGAATTTTTATACTATTCACCCCGAAAGTTTATCAATTGAGTAAATTTGAATCCCATAATTCAAAATTAGTCCACAAATTTGAATATGTCATCATAATTTGTGCATGATATCAAAATCAGTCTTCAAACTTTGTTAATTTGGAAAAATTGATCCTATTTAATTTTTCGCTCCATTAAATAACGACCTAAAATTTTGCCTCTACTCTTGCATCCGTGTCTTTAGATGTGTGAAGGGCAACGGACGTCACATTGCGCGCCATGGACTAATTATTTCATTTAATTAGAATTACTTGAACTGAGAGTGTCAATTATTATTTTTGGATTCCAATTTTCAAATGTTGTGAATCAATTTTACGACAACAAATGAACATTGAAGACTAATTTTTTCAAACACAGTAAAATATGAGAATCAATTTCTATGCAAAATGTTGGATTAATATAAATACAAAATTTTGAGAATCAAATTTATCAAATTGATGAAATTTAGTAGACCATTTTTGCATCTCGTCCAATTTGTATCGTACCCTAATGTTGTTTCTAGAATCTCCATTTTAATTTAATTTCATATTTTAACTACTAGTTTTACCGACACTTTAGATTAATATTGTTTTCAGGTTTAGTTAAAGTCCAAGGTTTAAAAGTCAAAAAATAATCCTTGCCCGGGCCCCTGCCAATGGTGTTATACATTTTATGTTAAGTAACTAATTGTAATCTTTTCAAAACTTGCGATGGTTTGTGACTAGTAAAATTGTCAAAATCAAATGTTATTAAATTGGTCATAATTTTCATTGAACTATGGAACTATTGAATAATACGGAATCAAAATTTGATCTTCAAAATTTTAAAACCTACCATTATCCTTGAATTATGTATTTAATTTGTGATGAAAATTAAAGTAATTACATTTATAAAAGTTAAGAGTATCATAAAAACAATTTTTACAAATCTTTTAATGCATGGTCTCTCCAAAGAGTGAATTTTGGAAACAAATGTTTATGTCGTTGAAAAGGGAGGTTTTTGCCCAAGTTATGGTTTATAAAAGTTTTGAATAAGAGATTTGGTGTTAGTTTCACAGTTAATTTTTGTTAACATTGTCAATTTTGGATTTAAATTATTGTTAATTGTTATAAGTACTAAATTGACCCATAAATTTTCGTTTCCCAGATTTCTTCATTGCATTTAAAATTTTAGGAAAACATGCATTTATCGAAAGTTATTGTACCAAAAAATACTTTCTCAGTATAACTTTTTAAAATCATATCATTTTTTAAACTAATAATTAAGAGAAAATCAAGTGGCGGTCCTGGCGGATTATTGAATAATCAAACTGACTTGTATACAAAGCCATTTTTTCATACATGTCCATAATTTCGCACCAGTACATATCCGTACCAAGTTGAATATATTTTTTAAAAATATAATTAATTAGATTTTATGGTCGGACTCGAAAAAATCCGAAAACAAACATTAATTCACGATAATGGGTGGTACCAAAAAAAATACTAGTATTGATCAATATTTGATGTATTGGTCTGTATGCAAACATAGATAGTAAATCTAGTTTAAGTCACCTTCTCAAATTTGCTACTTATAGTTTATAGCCTCATATTTAATACATAAATTTTAATATTTTTCCAAATTTGATCATCCAAATTTGCAATATTTGCAAATAATATTCTCAAAGTGGAAATATGTCCACAAATTTTGAATTTGGCCAAGACTCAATTGAAAACTTTGAGAATAAATTATGTCATATATACACAACTTTTGGAAGTTGTTTTGACAATCCGTCTTATATTGCGATCTTCTAGTTTGCTTGAGGTATTGGTTCACACATCAAAGTGGAAGTGATGGAGTCTCAACCCTTTCTATGCAACTCCTTCAAAAAATTACAAAGTATAAGGACCGTTTTTTTCATGTTATACTTTAATGATCATAATTAACACAATTATTAAACTTAAAAAATCAAAATTACTAAAACCTTAAAACAATGGGGAATAAATTTGTGTCTTACTATGCAATATATATATATATATATAATAAATGTATGTCTTATGGCGTGTTAAAAAATATATTAAATTCATACATAATACCACAAATACGAGTATGGTAAAGTTTATGGATCGAGTTTCTGGAAATATTCGAAAACCTACTGGGTTAAGTTCTCCGGTATACCATTAGTATACTAGTAAAACCAAATGTTTTAAATTTCCGATATCCCGGTTCAGTATACTGTAATTTCGAATGTACTGATTTTGGGTGGTATTTAAAAAAATATCGACTTGTACGGATTTTGAACCAATCGAGTCGGATATAACTTTTTTTATTTAAAAAAAATATATATAATTTGTAGAATTTTTTTAGTAATATTTTTCAAATTTATAGTAATATAAAATGAGAATAAATTAAAAATTTATATATTTTATTTAAGTTAATAATTTAACTTACTGAAAAAATTGGTAATAAAGATATATGTACGAAAGTTGCTAAAGGCCTAGGAATGACTTCCTTTCAGAAATGACAATAAAGAGCGTTGTAAATTCAATGTAAATTCAAATATTCTTCAATCCAAATCCATTAGGTAACAAAAAATTCAAACCTAAACCCCTAATAACAAAATAAAAAATGTTTGTATTTTAAACACAATATTAATATTACCAAATTTGTTACAATGGAAAATTTGCGNCATCCGGCTTTAGTGCATTCGGAATTTGCAGTTTTGGTATTATGTGATGAAGATGAAGAGAGAAATGATAGATTGAGAAGTTGGTCTGATTTTCATTGTACACTTCGTCTTTGTGGGAGTGTTGCGAAAACATTGTTGGTTCTTTATGTTCGGAGAAACGAAAATAGTTCATCTGTTTCTCCTTGGTGTCTCGATGATTACACCGTCGAGGAAACGGTCATTAACCGATGGAATCCGGAGCAAAGCCGTGAGGATTAAACGAACGGAATGTGAGCTTTGAAAGTGGATCTCATTTCTTTAACTCTAGATGTTGTTAACATGTATTTTGCTAATAGATGTAACCCCATAATTATTGGGTGGTGGCTCTTGTGATATGTAAAGGATATATTTTCAGAAATTACAAATATGATATATTATTTGAACAAGAATATATATTTGTGGTCTTCAAATTTCAATTAAATGCACGTAAAATACCTCAAGTTATTAATACTATTTGGGTGATGTTTGCTGGTGACCATCCAACTTTCTGGCAGTGTAAAGGGTATGCCCTCCAAACTATGAAATTGCAAATATGACACCTTAAGTTAACAAAAATATGCAAATATGACACATCAAGTTAATAAAAATATGCACATATGATCCTTCAACTTTAATTAAATGCATGTATGACACCTCAAGTAAACAATACCGTTTAATATTGATCATTTACGACATTGTTATTGTTTTACGTCTGGATGCACATTTCTCGAATTTGAAATATCAATTTTGTATAATTTTTCGTATAAAAGTCTTATTTGCAGAATTTGTGAACATTGAGAACGAATAATGCCAACGAAAAATGTTTGCAAATTAAACGAAAAATCATGTGCTAAATATCAGGGGTAAAAAACAAACAGTTTTGATAACTTGAGTTGTCATTCCTACAATTTATAAGTTGGAGGGCATGACATTTACACAGTTCGTAAGTTAGGGGGCTATTTATGTAATTTTCTCAATACTATTTATATCCTCTAAAGGTAATGTTAATGTTTTATATTTTTATTCACAATTATTTAATTTAAGAGTCAATTTTATATATTCTTTCAAATTATAAGGTTTTATTTGTGTACTTTGTAAATTTTGAGATCCAATAATGTTAACGGAAAAACACTGCCAACATAACGAAAATCGGATAATACAATGTTAATTGTAAAAACAAATTATATTGTTAACTTAAAGTGTTATTTTTGAAATTTCGTAAGTTAGAGAGTATGACATTTAAGTGTTAATAGTATAATTTTCTTATACATTATTATCGTAAAATAAATCTTTTTTTATTCTTTAACTTTAACACAAAATCAATTTAAGTTCTTAACTCTTAACCATGTTAACAAACATTGAATAGCCTTTCGATTAGTTTATATTTCCGATAATTTATTTTATTCATATATTTAAGTATATTATGATATTTTAGTATTTTAAATTAAATTAATTCTCAAAATTAAAATTTTTGGATACCTTATATAGGGCAAATTAGCAAAATAGCTCACTGCATACAATTGCTTTGATAAATAGTCTATGTCAGTAATATCTTGGCTAAATAACCCATCTTTCCAAAGTATTAGTCAAATAGTCCGGGCATCTGTATATTATTAATAAAAATAAATCAAATAATTAAATATTACATATATATTTTAATTAAAAATACATATTAAATTAAAATACAATATATTAACATCCAATTTTATATATTTACGTTGTAAAATAAATTAAACTAGTTTAACGAACATCGTAAGAATTTGGTAAATTGAATTAAATTACGATTGAAAATATTATATCGAACGAAACATCAAATATTGGGTATCGACCGAGATATCGGTCATACGCTCCGAATCGGAATATATATATTTTATATATTGAACGATATGTAAAATACAAGGGGGTACCGGGTATTTTTGACAGACCCAGAATAACCCGAGATTCGACCCAATAACAAGATACCGGGAGTTATCGAACAAAACAACGATGCCCAATATTTCATATATCGATCGATATGAAAATATATATTCATATTTGAGGTGTATGATATCGGTCGATACTCGGTATTTCATGTTTCGTTCGATATAATATTTTATCAATATTTTCATATCGATCATTTAATTCAATTTACTAAATTCTTACGATTTTCATTAAACTAATTTATTTTATTTTACAACGTAAATATATTAAATTCACGTTAGTAAGAGTAAATTCGATGTTAATATATTGATATTTATGTTAATGTACATTTTAATATAGTTTAAGGAAAATAGTAAGAATTTGGTAAATTGAATTAAATTACGATTGAAAATATTATATCGAACGAAACATCAAATATTGGGTATCGACCGAGATATCGGTCATACGCTCCGAATCGGAATATATATATTTTATATATTGATCGATATGTAAAATACAAGGGGGTACCGGGTATTTTTGACAGACCCAAAATAACCCGAGATTCGACCCAATAACAAGATACCAGGAGTTATCAAACAAAACAACGATGCCCAATATTTCATATATCGATCGATATGAAAATATATATTCATATTTGAGGCGTATGATATCGGTCGATACTCGGTATTTCATGTTTCGTTCGATATAATATTTTATCAATATTTTCATATCGATCATTTAATTCAATTTACTAAATTCTTACGATTTTCATTAAACTAATTTATTTTATTTTACAACGTAAATATATTAAATTCACGTTAGTAAGAGTAAATTCGATGTTAATATATTGATATTTATGTTAATGTACATTTTAATATAGTTTAAGGAAAATAGTAAGAATTTGGTAAATTGAATTAAATTACGATTGAAAATATTGATAAAATATTATATCGAACAAAACGTGAAATACCAGGTATCGAACGATATATCGATCACACACACCGAATCAAATTGTATAATTTTATATCGATTGTTGTTTTGTATGATTTTCGTTAAACTAGTTTAATTTATTTTACAACGTAAATATATAAAATTCGATGTTAATATATTGTATTTTAATTTAATATATATTTTTAATTAAAATATATATGTAATATTTAATTATTTGATTTATTTTTATTAATAATATACAAATATCCAGGCTATTTGACTAATACTTTGGAAAGATGGATTATTTAGTCAATTGTATATTTGTATATTTATACAAATATCCAGGCTATTTGTCAAAGCAATTGTATATAGGGAGTTAGTTTGCTAATTTCCCCACCTTATATATATATTTTTAAATTTATGTGAAAAAAACAATATTTTTTTCTGTTAAAAATGGAAAAGGATCTAGCCGATTAGAAGAAAGGCTATTCAATCAACGATGCTACTGTAGAGGGGAGGCCTACTTTGTAAGAAATTAGGGTTTCTTTGAAACGTAGTATGTATAAGATTTAGGTCCTTTTTCCTTCTCAAATTTAGGTCTTAATATCTCTTTTCTATTAGTGATCTGATGCTTTTCTCAAATTGTGTTCATTTTCGACATTTACGCCCTCTCATATCTACTCCAAATCGTAAATTAAGGAATTCCCAGTTTATGTCCAAATGGTTAGTTCCCCGTTTTGCAACTCAGGTCAAGTTCTCGAACAAGGTAATGGGTTGTCTGGGAGGAAAAAATCGCTTGCCGTTTTTGTATGATTTGAAGTGTTTATACCGAAGTTTAAATGTTAGTTGAGTTTTAACTTTTAAATTGTTTTTTCCTATTTGTAGTCGGTTACTGTATTTGCTAGTTTTTGCGTGTTCCTGCATCTGTTTTAAAATCTTGAAATTCCAAATCTCTGGACTTATTCTTTATAAGGTTATGTCTTGTTTTTCATGAAATATATGCATGAATTTCAATGTAGAATTGGTGTGGAAAATTGATATGAGAATTAGTCATTTGTCTTCATGTTGTTTTTTTTTTTTTAAATTTCATTGTCTACATATATACATGCATTAAGGTATTTATATTTTTTGGTTCAGAGGTGGAAAGTTTCATGCTTTCAGCATGATGAAGTTCCATCAGGAATCCCAAATTCTGAGGCATCTGAGGAGCTGCGACTAGATTTAGAAAAAAGAGAAAAAGATCAATCAAGCATTGAGAAAAGAAATCTTCTTACCAGTTTCAAGGAGGTGAAAATGCTATTTCCTCTTGGCAGTTATGTAATTGATGAATTCAGTTACTTTTTTTACGATTCCCGGTGGTTATGTGTTTATCATTGATTTTTTTATCATGGTGTAGTTCTGCTAATTTTTTAGTACTGGAATTTGATGCAATGTTGCATAAGTTCACAGAGGTGCTTAGAGGGTGAGACAGAATGGTTGAATTTCGATATTACCATTGACGTCTATCATAAAATTTTTTGCAGGCTGTGGATGCACTTTTCATAGTAGTTGGAAAACCATGGAGTGTACCATGGAGTGCGGAAACTATTGCTCAGGTGAACTAAATTTTCTTACACTCTATCGCATTATTAAATACATGAACTCTCTTTCGCTTGATATTTGTGTAATATATATATTCCTCGGGTATGTTTAAAGCGATAAATGCCGTGTTCGATGAATAAAATCCTGCTGAAACAGGTAGTGATCCTATGGATTGCTTCATTCTGGTTTGTGGGCTCATGGATTATCCCTTTAGGAGCTCATTTAATTGGTTTCAGCAAAGATTCATTAACCTTTAGAGGACAAGCTCTATTCAGTCTTCTAACAGACGTAGCAGAGGGCATAACCGGAATTCTAATTCTTCATCGATGTTTATCTCGTTTTCGACCTCTTCCCCCGGACTGGTTCAAGTTAACTCTAAAAGGCAACTGGATTATCGATGTTTTGATCGGATGCTTCATGTTTCCATTAGTTAATCGTGTCTCTCAATTCAACATGGATTTACTACCCGTTCTTCCATCTACACCGGTTACTTTAACAAGCGTCGAGCAATCTATAATGGCACGGGATCCCGTTGCTATGTCTCTATATGCTTTGGTGCTAGTCATATGTGCTCCGTTATGGGAAGAAGTCGTCTTTCGAGGTTTTCTTCTACCTTCATTGACTAAATACATGCCTGTGGGATTATCTATTTTAGTTAGTTCGATTGCGTTTGCGTTAGCGCATATTAATATCCAGAGAATGTTGCCATTGATGTTTCTTGGAATCGTAATGGGGGTAACGTATGCCCGGTCGAGGAGCTTGTTGTCGTGTATTCTTTTGCATAGTTTGTGGAATGGGTTTGTGTTCTTAGATTTGATGAAATGAAGGTGAAGAAATAATGTTTATGTATTGGGGAAAATATTTGAACTCTTTAAGTTGTAAATACATGGTTATTGAAGCATGGTTCGAGTACGAATATATCCTTCGTATGCTTTTAAGGTGATCGACTACACTCGTAATCTCAACTTTAGAGATTTTGCAAAAACGATCCTTATTCTCTATTATGATTTGGATTGATGATCCGGAGTTGAGATCAATGTTTTCATACTAGTCTGCAATTATGGTTCAGTATTTTATCATTGGGTATTTATTAAAGTTATTTTATTATTATTTTAGGGTCGGATGGGAAAACGATTTCCTATATAAGAATGCCTTATAGGAAAAGCAAGTGAATTACAATGGGTTTGTTTGGTACTTAAATTAAAATTGCGGTGAGATGTGGTGCGATGTCCATATCGTGATTTTCTTATGTCACACAAAACACAAGCTTAATTGCGATGTTATAATCGTTAAAAAATCACGATATCATCACATCTGTTAAAACCAGCTGTGGTCACATCGTAATTTTGGAAAAATTAATTTACCCTTAATTCTATTAATTATAATATAATTATATTTATTATTTTTTATATATAAGGGTATATTAGTATTTTTATGTAAATCGCGATCATAATATCACAATTTTACCAAACATATTTAAAAATTCACGATTATCATATTTCACGATAATAAAAATTATTATCATATCATAGAGAAAAATATACATATAATTCTTATATGCCTATATCAAATCAAATAATAAAATTATTTAAAACCAAATATGGAATATCAATCACAAAAATAATAAAATTTCAGAAGATAGTCGACATTTTGAGTTATTTGCCCACTCTTAAATTTAAGGACTAAAAAGCAAATATTTATTTTTAGTAATTTAAATTTATTCTAAAATCGTTTTAATTCAAATAAATACAAATTAAATAATTCAAATTTAATATTTTATTTGAATTTAATGGTATTTTAGTAATTTTGAACTAAAATTCATAATATATTAAATTTAAATAACTTAATTTGTATTTGTTTGAATAGATTGAAGAACTAAAAATGAAATTTTTTAGACTAAAAAATGATAATTTTAAAAATTGGAGGAATAAACAATACACGGGAAATTGCACATTTCTCTTACATTAGACATGAACATGATCTACAAAATCCGAGTATTCATATGTTAAATTTCTAGAGTCGAATCTCGAATCCTACCAATAATCAGAACAAGAACAACACCCATCTTCAAAACAATGAAAACGATTCACATCTCGCACAACAATTCTCCGTTTCGTACACTTCGAAATAAACTTAATTGCAGAATGACAATCATCACACATTCTAAGATTCTTCATTACCCTAATAGTTGATCCATGACAAGTTTTCATTAAAGCATAAGCTACAGCTAACTTCTCACTATGATAACTCAATTGATCTTCCTTTTGTTCCTCTTCGATATCATGTATCTCCGAAGAATAATTCGGGAAGTACCCGAGAAGCTTAATTTCACTAATTAGCTTCTTAATCTTTTCACTAATCTTTACAAACTCTAAATGCCTAATGTCATTTGAAATAAACACATGAGTTTCATTTCGTATTTCGGTCCAACTGATACCTGGTTCTTTCCTTAAACTCATTTGTTTCATCCCGTTTCGTACCAATTCAACTTTGTCCCATTTATATGCGTTTGCGTGTATATTCGACATCAAGATACGAGTCCCTATATCGTTCGGATTCATCTCGATCACGATATCGGAAACTCGCTTTCCTAGAGCGTAATTACGATGAATATTACACGCACTAAGCAAAATTCTCCAAGCAATAACATCCCATTTTATATGACTTGTTCTCATGAAACTCTCAGCTTCATTAAGCTTACCAGCCC
Source organism: Utricularia reniformis (assembly GCA_009725065.1). Lineage (NCBI taxonomy): Eukaryota > Viridiplantae > Streptophyta > Magnoliopsida > Lamiales > Lentibulariaceae > Utricularia > Utricularia reniformis. The sequence continues at coordinate 40,473 of RWGZ01001669.1, read as the reverse complement.
TACAAAGAAGTCCCAAAACACAAGTGTAATGTTCTAATCCAGGTTCGATACCGAATTCTCGGTTCATATTTCGAAGATAATAAAAACCTTTATGTTCATCACAAGCTGAGAGAACAGCAATAAAAGTTATATTACTTGCTTTTTCATTTGCTTCTAACATCTGGTAAAAAATCGCTAATGCATCGTTACCAAGCCCGTGATTCGCATAACAAAACACCATAAGATTCCAAGTTACGACGTCTCGATGCATCATATTACTGAATAAAATGACAGCATCTTCAATAAGGCCACACCTTGAAGCCATATGTAATAAAGCATTTCCTACAATACCGTGATTCCTCATCCCCGTTTTTTCGATACGGGCATGTAATGAATTGCCATAACCAATTGCTGGAATAGAAGCACAAGCTTTCAAAGCAACAGCAAATGTACACTCATTTGGTAACTCAATCTGTATAAATAATTTGAGAGCTTCTTCATAGCATTCATTTTGGAGCAATGCATTTAACATTGCGGTCCAAGTGACTTCATTTTTCGTATTCAACCCTTTAAAATATTTTCTAGACGATGATATTTCACCGCATTTTCCATACATATCAACTGCAGCACTACCTATAAATAGATCCAAATGAAGACCAGTCTTCAGTACCCTGCTATGTACCTGGCTTCCAAATTTTATATCCTTAAGCAACCCACAAACTCCTAGAATATTGATACAAGTAATATTATCCCACTTTTGATATTCACATTCAACGATAATCTTACGCAGAATCGGGTATGCTTCTTTGAGCTCCCCTTGATCCAATATCCCATTCAATATAGAGTTAAAACTGCAAAGATCTGAGCTTGGAGTTGAATTTAGAACCTGTACAGCCAAATTTATATAAGAACACGATGAGTATAACTGCACAAGTGCATTCTTTACATATAAATGAAAAATCAACCCAGACTTCAAAGCATACCCTTGAAACTGCATCCCTTCACCAATATGAGAACATGAAGAAAGTGCAATTGCTAGAACATATTTATTAGGGATCAATTTATCTACTTGGGTCATCTTTCTATAGAGGCGTAATACTTCTGAAGCATACCCGTGATGCAAATACCCAGCCATTATGCTTCCCCATGATACAATAGTCTTCTTTGACATTTTATCGAACATGTGACGTGCGTTCCTTATATCTCCACATTTTGAATACAAATTAATCAACGAATTCATCTCTATCACCCGATTTCTAGAAACTTGATTAGAGATACAAGGAGATGGGCATGAATAGCTTTACCGAGTTTGAGATTCTTAACATGAGATGTAGCTTTGAACAGCTTTCGAATGTCCGTTGAGTTTAACAAGCCTTCCATTCCATTCAATAAATATCAAGCTGAAATTATAGAGGTGGTGTCGCGAAGGCAATGCATCGAAGCTACATTTTGGAATTGGCAGCGCGTCGTCGCTAAGAACAAAGTGAAATGAACGAAGGGGCCGACCTGATTTTCATTTCTTGAAAATATCAATTTAATATTTATTTTATTAAATCTAGATTTATGTATTAAAAGTAATTATTTTTAAAAACTAAAATAAGGGTGTAAATTGTAATTGACTATTTCAATGGATGTGAAAGGGAGAAATCTTAAATCCTAACGGACGGAGTTCCGTTAAAGTTGCCTCCTAAATCCGTCATTAAAGGCCCTTCAACGAGTGCAGGCGATCGGAATTCCGATCACCTTAACCGATTAGTCGCCGATGGAGGATCCAGAAATCCAAGACGTCGAACTCTTTCAGAAGCATGTGGCCGACCGCTTCTCATATCTCCTCTCTCCGCATTCCACAACAACGGACTCCCCTTCCTCCGGCCGCGATCTATTATACTCTTCAGCCGCGATCCGTCTCAATTTTTAAAATCACCATTAGATCGCTTGATTCCCGATCATCTGGATCGTTACGTGAAGGCTATAGACGTCTGTAACGCTGTTACTCACGGCGTCGACCTTCTAACCACCTGGCAAAAGCTCGCGGAAATCGCCGATACAGCTTATACGTAGAAGCCCGTCGGTGAAGGCCAAATCCGCCGCGCAAAAATATCTCTCAATAGTCTCTTAACATCAATGACCTTCGACGATAAGGAGAATTCAAACATTCCAACATCTCGGCCGCAGATCAACCACCCCCGGTAACTTCCGTTCCTTATCGTATTCAGTAACGAAATCATGTTCCGCCGCAAAGCAGATCCAAGCAATGTCCACAAGCATCTCTCCGCCGCGGGGGACGGAAGCAAACGGAGCAGCAACGGCGGTTTTCATCATGTACACGGTAATCGTCTTCGTGATGTGGGTTTTGGTAGCTGCGATTCCTTGCCAAAAAAGAACAGGACTCACAACGCATTTTCAAGTTCCCCGGAATTTGATCTGGAGACAGAACATAATCGGATTACAGGATAAAATCGGTGATGAGTGGAAGGAGAAGGGGGATCTGGATTGCTACAAGAAGTGGTTAAAATGGAGAAAGTAGCAAATTCGCTAGTGGAATTTTCAGAGAGCTTTCTGTTTCCTTTAGAGAAAGAGAACGCCGCAGAGCTGGAGGCGCTGGTAGCTGGGATGGCGGAGGTTTGCCGCAAAATGGAGGAAGAACTTGAGCCACTCCGGCGACAGATTAGAGAAGTCTTCCAAATAATGGTCAGAAGTCGAGCTGAGGTTTTAGAGTTCCGTACAGATCCCGGTCACCGGAGCCCGCTTCGTTGCTCTTTTAAACTTGCACATTTTCTAAGTAAACGTGACTAATATTTAGATAATGGATACCTGGTGTGTTTGTTTGGTTACAACATTAGCAGCACTAGAAGCTAAGCTTTGATGGGAATAGAGGAATGGGAATGCTTGATCTTCTTTCCTTTGTAGTAGCAAGTTTTGGTTTCCATTTTTTCGAAAGGAGTGCGAGTTTCCTCCTCCAGGGGAAAGTCGCACTCCGCACCGCTCGCCGGGATAACTTGTGGCAGTGAATGACAAGGATGAGGGACTACGTCCATTGAGACACCTTCAATGTTAGTGCAGTTCCAAGGTAACTTAGAGTTCTTGGCCATATGAACTGTGACATTCGATATACAAATTCCACGGAACGTGTCACCGGGAATTCCCTCGAGTCGGGCGACCATTGTAACGTTCTCTGCAACCATGTCACGATAGTTGATGTTATTAATATAAGGAAGTGCATTTCGATTATACCGATCGTCGGGGTGAGAGCCGTAGTTTCCTGTCATCCAGAACACCCATTTCATCGTCTTCATTGTCATTCTACGCACATAGATGTCCTTAACATAACCTCCTCTTCCAATCGATGTTTTAATTCGGATACCGGATTCCGAATGTATAGCTGTAATGTCCTCGGCTCGAACATCCTCAATCCCACCGGACATTTCACTTCCTAGAGCAATCACAGCACTCGTAGGAGAAATACAAGTTAACCGTCTTATGAATACCGATCTTGTTGGCATCCCGTAAGCAATGCCGTACTCATCCCATCCACTTTTCACCGCCACACAATCATCACCGGATACTATATAACAGTCCTCAATTCTTGTATCTATACAAGAATCTGAAATCAAAAAGCTCCATTTTAGCTTAGAAAATACACATTAGTACGAACATGTTACAAATTACAATCAACTCAAAAACACACCAGGATTGATGCCATCCGTGTTTGGAGAACGAATTGGAGCCAGAATCGTGACGCCTCGCACAACAACATTCCTGCATTTCATCATAAAATGATCAACCCAAATTACATATGAAGTACTAGAGAAAGGGATAGTTGTAAACCTGCAGTATACAGGATGCACATTCCAGTTAGGAGAATTAACAAGTGTAATATTTGAAATCTCGACATTATGGGAATGCATAATTTCAATGAGATAAGGCCTTGTATACTGCAATTCACCCTTATGGAATTTGTCCCACCATACTTTCCCCTGTCCATCAATCGTTCCATTGTCCCCTGAACCATAAACTAGTTAAAGAAACTATAAAAAGAACTAAAACACAAAATTTAACACACTGTACATTGTAACACATACAAAAAACTATAAAGCCTTCTCAGAGTTACTTGTGATCATCAAAAACTGAGATATGCATGTTCGATTCTATAGCGATGGCTTGATTTTCCATGTATAAAACACGATGTTGCAATTTTGAAAGTCATAACTAAAGATGACAAACATTGAGATTCAGTATCAAAACAAATCCTCCTAAGAATTCTAATTTCAATGATATCAAACTTTAGGAACAGAGGCATAGTTTCATTTTCGAACTGCAAAACGCAAAAAATTCATAGCAAAATGTACCAAATATTGAAACTCAGTATCAACATTTAGCTAACTAGACCAAATCCTTGTGATGTTTTAAAGTTCGGTGCTATCTACACTTAAGAAACCGTAGGGCATAGGCATAATTTCAATGATATCTAACCTTTAGGGACCTCAGCCATAGTTTTGTTTCGAAGAGTAAAATGCAAAATCACAATTTGAAAGTCATAGCTAAATGTACGAAATATTGAAACTCAGCATCAACATTTAGCAAACTAGACCAAATCCTTGTGATGTTTCTAATTTCAATGATATCTAAACTTTAGGGACCTTAGCCATAGTTTCGTTTTCGAACTGTACAACGTGAAATCGCAATTTTGAAAGTCATAACTAAATGTACCAAACATTGAAACTCAGTATCAACCTTTAGCTAACTTGACCAAATCCTTGTGATGTTTTAAATTTCAATGGGTTTGTTTGGGTTGGCGTTAGAAACTCAAGTGATTTCAACGCAATTTTCCAAAACATGATTTTTAAAAACATAAGTTAAATTGCGGTGCGTTCACCCTTATTTTTCAGCGTTTAGGCCACCGCTGCTAATTAGCAGCTACCATCCCAAAGCGATTTTGTAAAAGACAAAAATATCCTTATTAGTAATATATATTACTTAATGTTTTCATTATATTACATTTATCACATGTGTTTTATATCGGTGTAATACCGACTATTATCGCCTAGTATCATGTTACTATCGGATCCCGATTTTTCTCCAACCCTAAAAAATAATAAAATATTATTCAATATTTTCATACAAGACGGTATACCATTAAATTTATGGAAGTATCGATATTTTTTTCTACAGCCCGTTACCAGATATTAGGGTCGATATCAGGGTTTTACAGGGTCTGACCCTAAAAAATTATTATTTTTTAAAAAATAAATTAAAATAAAAATGGATACCGGCAAGTATACCAGTCGTACCGCTCATATAACTCTAGATCGGTACAGAATTTTGGAATGACATGAAAACATCGATATTATTATTTTAATTTTTTTAAAGTTAAAAAAAATAAAAAATGGTACTGACCGACATACCACCGTCTTAACCAATATGAAAATTTTATATTTATCTCTCGTTATCAAACTTTTCAGGTTAGACCAATGTTTTCATACTGACTGGTATACCGCTGATATACCGGTGGGTATGACGAATAACGGGTGACACCGGTATTTCGACAGGTATCAGGTTTCCTGATCGGAACCCGAGTTTTTCGGGTCGACCAGGAAAAAAATAAAATATTTTTGTTTAATAAAAAAATAAAAATTCGTACATGCCGTACCTATCCGGACTGAAACGGTAAGTTGGACCGGTATGAAAACATTGGATTACACTATCTTATCTTGCGGGTAAATATGTATTTTTACTAAAATCAAGTTTATCATACCGCTTTTTTTACAAAACAAATTTTAAAATCATGTTATTATAAATGCGTTCAACTCACCACAGTTTATCTCACCACACCTCACCACACTTTGTTAACGCTGTACCAAACAAGTCCAATGATATCTAAACTTTAGGGACTTTAGCCATAGTTTCGAAATCGCACTTTTGAAACTCATAGCTAAATGAACCAAACACTGAAACTCCGTATCAACATTTAGATAACTAGACCAAATCTTCATGATGTAAACTTTGGGAAAACAAAATTGAAAATGGAAAATAAAAATAGAAAAAATCGAATATAAAAAAAGATGAACAACTTGCCTGTTACAACTACGTCTGTTAGGTTAGTGCCGAAAATGAGACTGATGTATCTTCCGCCTACTGTATCACGTCCACGTCCGTAAGACGGTAGAGGTTCGATTACCGTCCACTCGCTTTCATCCTAGATAACGAAATTCAACACAAAATTGAATCAATTTCAAGAATCATGTAAAATTTCCTCGAATTGGAAATCAGATTCACGTTTATCGCATGAATATGTTGCGAAGTGTCGAACCTCAACGGCGAGAAGCACAGCTTTTCTATGGAGATACAGTGTAAAATGACTAGTGAGGTTAAAACTCCCCGTCAACCATTTCCCCTTCGGTACAAAGAGTATAGATCCACCATCGTTTCCGTACTTGCTTAAATAACTGATCGCCGCCTTAAACGCCGCCGTATTCAACGTCTTTCCGTCTCCAACGCCTCCAAAGTCCGTCAACGACGCGCCATGGGCTCTACAAGTCACAGCCGAGTAATCGAAGTTATTCGAACAACGCGCACTTCGTCCGCCATGAATGCCGTTAACTTTAAGCAAAACCACCACGGCAAAGATGAAAACAGCACGAACAACCTAACAAAATAAAGAGTCATACAAACGATTTCTCAAGATTTCTTCCTAGGATTATGAGATTTACCTGAATTTGTGGAAGGATTTGAGAGGACTCCATTTTTGAGAAACCAGAGTGAAAGAGATTCATATATATACATACACGTACATGTATTTATATTGCTGCCATTAAAACCAAGCAGTCAATTACTGCTACAGAGATTGAAAGCTGACGGAAAAGAGACCGCGTCACAGTGATACTTCACTTCAGCAACTTTTGAATTTTCAAGTTTAATAAATAATAAAAATAAGGGTGGTAGGATCCACACTACTGAGCACCCACTAGGCCACTACCTATTAACATTAATGTTTTCATACGGATCCCTTAATTAAATATCCATCTGATCCGTATGAACTGTACGATCTATATATGGGATGATATCAAATTTTATTTTATTTTCTAAAAAATTAATATTTAGTTAGTTTTTGAGGATCAGACCTGAAAACCCGGAAATCAACCCGAATACCTGGTACCGGGCGATTCGAAAAAAAATACTTGTACCGAACGAAATTTGACGTACCGGACAGAATACCGACAGTCCGGTATGAAAACACTGATTCGGATTTAATTGTGGCACTAGATAAGGCCGAGCGAATTGGGGATCCAATTCATATATATTGTTAAAAATTTCAATCTACTATTGGGTTGGTCGAATTTGGCCCACGTGCTATGTTAAACGGACTCTTTTCCTGTGAAGCCGAATACGAGTCGGACTCTTCTAGGATACCGACTCTTTCGGACACTTGTTGGACACGAGTCCGTATTTTATATTTAAATTTATTATTATTTATTTTGAAATAGTCATTATTTATTTTTGTTTTTATTTACATATATTAATATAATTCGTTAATATTTAAAAAATTAGTTGTATCTAAATATTATTGGAATATAATATAGTTTATACCAATTATTTCGACATTTTACAGGTTTTAAACATTAATTATCATATATATTTGTGGTAGTAATTTATTATTTTGTATAATATAATTAGATAAACATAATTTTATTTATTATTAATTATGAACCATGTTAACAACAAATGTTTTTTAAAAATTTTATATTTTAATTAAAAAATAATTGATATTAACGAGTCGGACTCTTTAACAAATGTAAATCCCCGAGTCCAAGTCCGCGAATCCCCGCGGCTCCGGTGTCCATTTAACATAGCCCACGTGTTTGTTTAAATATATTAAATGTATCCACATGCTCTTCTAAATAAACATTTAAAAAATTTAATTTAAAATCAAAATATGAATAAATGAAGTAATTCAAATCATACTTTAATATACAAAGTATATTCACTAACTAAATATAATATATGCTATTAAATTTAATAGGAAGTATAAAATTGGAACAACGGATTACAAACATACGAGTGTGAGAAATTGAGAAATTATTACTAGAACAGCGGATTACTGTTCTACTAATTGTCTGTTTTTTTCTATATTGAGTTTTCTACGTTAAAATTTCTTATATCGTTTTTTTTTCAACTAAAATATCGATCTTCACATAATTTATAATATAATTTAATGATAAAACTAAAATATGTCAATGCTAAAATCACATCATTGCTTTATTATTAAGTTAACCAAAATTTTGTAATCAATGCGCTTAGTGATGTTTAAACTTTAAACATTAACAATACATTCTTTAATGATGGAAATTGGAGAATTCTCTTGGGTGGCGAATCTGCTGATAATTCGATCGTCCGGCGGTGTATTGTCACGGCTGGCTTTGGTTGCTTATGTCTGAAATTTACTTGATTTTCCATTTTTGCGTCTAGTTTCCCTTTTTCTTGCTTTACCCATTTGCGTTCATAACGTAAAATAGAGAAATCTGGAGCTCCAGCGTACGATCCCTTTTGTAGAATGAGGATAAAGACATCTCTTAGGTCTTTATTTTGCCGTTTGCTCGAGTTTTTGGGATGATAAGCTAAGTGTAAACAGCCTTTCTGACATCTCTGCATGGCTATTAAAACTCGAGCCTCTTTCTTTAGAACTTTTGTTTACGAATCAGATCTGTGAAAATAGGGAGAGGAATATCGCTGTATTGTTTATAGAATCGACATTTTTTTGTGAAAGATTATTGTTTTTGGCGTTTGGGTGTTGGTTTTTTTAGAAATATGAAAGCGTCGAAAAATTCTCAGGAGAAGCTAATCTGGGAGTCGATGAGAACTCCATCTTTTGGGCAATGCAAAGCTTCTTCGAAGCTGATGTTATTTCTATTTTTATTCGTTTTAGCAACTTATGCTGTTTATCTATTGAAGCTTGTTTCGTCTTCTCATGGCTCTTGTGATGATGAAAAACAAGATCTTATTTCTCCAAGAAAAGAAGCTTTTGTTCTTGAGCCAAGAAGTGAAGCTATTGTATTAAGTAGAACTTCCACTGAACAAAAAATGGAAGATTTTGAGCAATTCGGAGACAAAAACTCGAATAAAACAGCTTTGAAGCATATAGTTTTTGGTATTGCAGCTTCTTCTGATCTATGGAATAAGAGAAAAGAGTATATAAAGCTTTGGTGGCGACCGGAGAAACAAATGTGCGGTATAGTATGGCTAGATAAGCCTGTAAAAACTTCAAGAAACGAGAGCCATAGCCTCCCGGAGCTTCGAATCTCCGGTGACACCTCGAAATTTGCTTATAAAAACAATAAGGGTCATCGATCAGCAATTCGGATTTCTAGAATTGTTTCGGAAACTTTAAGGATCAAACATACGGATAATGTTCGATGGTTTGTGATGGGAGATGATGATACGATATTTATTACGGATAATTTAGTTAGAGTTTTGAATAAGTATGATCATAATCAGTATTATTATATTGGAAGTTCAAGTGAGAGCCATTTGCAGAATATTCATTTCTCTTATAGTATGGCTTATGGTGGAGGAGGTTTTGCAATAAGCTTTCCTTTAGCTAAAGCCATTGCGAAAATGCAAGACGGGTGTATTCAGAGGTATCCTGGACTTTATGGATCTGATGATCGAATGCAAGCTTGTATGGCCGAGCTTGGAGTTCCGTTAACTAAACATCTCGGCTTTCATCAGGTAAGAATTGAGTTCATTGAGCTTTTTAGTTGATTTTATTGAGTTTTGATGGTTTATTGTGATATGATTTCTTGCTGCATTTGTTTATGCTTTAGTGATATTGAATTTTGGTTCGTGAAGTGTCGTTTTTGCTTCGTTTTCTTGTTTTCAGAGCTTGAAAATTCTGATGGATTTTTGGGGTTGCTGCATTTGTTTAATAAAAGCATTCGATATTGAACTACAACTCCGGCTCAAAAGCCGAACTTGATTTATTAAAACAAACTCGTGTGCTAAATGTTGTTCGTTTTCGTTTTTAAGAGCTTGAAGTTCTTCTAGATTTGTGGGGTTGCTGCATTTTTTTAATAAAAGAATTCGCTAGTTAACTACAACTCCGGCTCAGAAGCCGAACTTGATTTATAGTAACCAATTTTTTCATATCGGCCGATACGTCAAATACCGGACAATATCGGTATTTTTTTCGGTACCGCCCGATATCGGGTATTAGAGTCGGATTCTAGGTTTTTTCGGATCCAACTCTAAAAAAATAATTACATATTATTACTGTTCGGTAATAATATTAGTCCGAACCGTTCGGTATATAGTCCGTACCGATAATATTGGTCCGAACCGATACGAAATTCCGGATCGGTATGAAAACATTGATTGTATTAACCTCGTGTGCTAAATGTTGAAGTTTGATTTTGTTCATTTTTGCTGCATTTGTTTATGCTTCAGCGATGTTGAATTTCTATTAGTGAAGTGTCGTTTTCGTTTCGTTTTCTTATTTTAAGAGCTTGAAAGTTCTGCTGGATTTGTGGGGTTGCTGGATTTATGTGCTAAATGTTGAAGTTTCCCGATAATTATCGTTGCTTCGTCTTATTCCGTTATGTGCCAAAATATTTGATCTTCTTAGTTCAACAAACTGAGATTATCGTGTTTGATTTATATTGATTCAGTACGATGTTTACGGAGACTTATTTGGACTTCTCGCGGCACATCCAGTGACTCCATTTGTATCCCTTCATCATGTAGAAGTCGTAGATCCAATATTTCCTAACATGACACAGCTTGAAGCTCTTCGACATCTTCAAATCCCGATGAAACTTGATTCGGCCGGATTAATGCAACAATCAATTTGCTACGACAAAGAACGACGTTGGTCTATCTCGGTTTCATGGGGCTTTGCAGTTCAAATATTTCGAGGCGTTTTATCGCCTCGTGAGCTCGAAATGACTTCACGAACATTCTTGAATTGGTATAGACGAGCCGATTATACGGCTTATGCATTCAACACGAGACCCGTTGCTAGGAATCCTTGTCAGAAGCCATTCGTTTTCTACTTATCCGATGCGAGAATCGAAATCAACGGATCAAAAACGGTGAGTGAATATGAACAGTATCGGATCCCGTATCCCGTTTGTACATGGTCGATGGCTGATCCCAATGATATTCATCTCGTTAAAGTTTACAAGAAGCAAGATCCACATCTATGGGATCGGGTACGTTTTCGGTTCTTTTTTCGAGGTTTGAAACCGAACATTTTCATGTGCATGAGATTTTCGTTTGTTTTTGACAGTCACCTAGAAGAAATTGCTGTAGGATTATGAGCTCGACAAAGAAAATCGTTGAGATCGACGTCGGATTATGTAGGGAAGGTGAGGTTAGTGAAGTATAAACACCCGAATTCGGTTATTATCGTTAGTTTTTATTCGTCAATCTTTTTGGTTTTTGGGTTGTTCGAGGGACCATTATGCAAATTAAAAGATGATAGGCTGCCGTTGTATTCGTTTTCGGCTTGTTCGAGGGACCAATATGCAAATTAAAAGATGATAGGGTGTTGTTTGAGAATACAAGTTGGGGTTCTCTTTCAATGGAATAATGGGGATCAAGCCCGTAATCCAATTTATTAGTGTTATAGTTGAACTAGAAATGAATTACACCCCTTTCAATCAATAAAAATAAATTTTAAGTATGGTCCCTGAACAATGCCTTTTTACAAGCATGGTCCCTAAACATTGCAAGATTTCTCATCTAATATAATATATATTTAATATAATTTTACATTGGATTTGTTTAATATAGCTTTTTAAAATTGCGGTGAGGTGTGGTGAGGTATGATAATCGTGAATTTTTAAATATGTTTGGTAAAATTATGATATTATGATCGCGATTTACGTAAAAATACTAATATACCTTATATATATAAAATAATAAATATAATTATATTATAATTAATAGAATTAAGGGTAAATTAGTCTTTTTCCAAAATCACGATGAAACCACAACTGGTTTTAAAAGCTGGGATGATATTGTGATTTTTTAACGATTATCACATCGCAATTAAACTTGTGATAATCGTTAAAAAATCACGATCTGGACATCGTACCGCACCTCACTGCAATTTTAATTTGAGTACCAAACAAACTCATTGATAAAAAGATAAAATGGAATAGAATTGAGATTTGGTGTCCCATTCGAATTCAAAAACTTAAAATTTGATAATTATGTGCTTGAATTTGATTGAAGTTAGATTTTTGGTTTAAAATTATATAATTTCATTAAAAATCCGAACGCTATTTAAGTGCGGTTTAATTTGAATATATCGATTTCGGATTTTAGTACTGATTGAATTGATTTGATTCGTGTAAACATTGTAGTAATTAAAAAAGGCAATATTATAAGAGAAAATTACGATAATGGTCCGATTGTTTAAAATAATGTAAATGTAATGCTCTTTATAAAATCATTCAAAAATAATTGATTTTCATCTTTTTATAAGTGATTTTAATAATTTATTTATTATTATTTTAATTTTTCAATGTTCGGAGAAATCATTAATATCTTTTTAAGGTTAATGAGTCAAAAAATTATAGAATATTTAAAATATTAACAATAGTTATGATCAAATTTAAACGATTTTGTAATTTGGGGATCAACACCACAATTTTTAAACTTAGGTATATTTACAATTTTATAAAGTTATGAGGTCAAAACAAATATTATGTCAACTTCGGGATACTACATTTATAATATTTTAAAGTTTGAGATTACTAACCAACAAAAACTACTCAATATCAAAATAAATGTTTTAAAAACCGGTACCGACCAGTATACCGGACAAGTTTATTGGATTGATATACCGAATATGTTTCGGATATACCCGATATGTATCGGAATATTAAAATAAATTAAATTATAAAATATTTATATTTTATTTTTTTTAATATTAAACCCGACTCAACCCGTCCGAATCCGATAAATCCGAAATTTTCGGTATACCGGAAATTTAAAATACTAATTAAAATGCGATTTAATTAGTTATGAAAGTGCTAAAATTATTGGCATAACATGGCTGACGCTTGGGGAGAGCTAAGCTTGTAACCGGGCCTGCATGAGAGGCAATCTTTGGGCCTGGGCCTCTATATCCAAATTACAAGTCAGGCCCATCTATTATATAAACAGTTATAAATGGTATTAAAACTCCGATGTGGGACAAAGCCACCGACCCGAACTGCGTTCTTGTGAGTTTCTGCATATCAAACGTGCTAGTAAAGGGTAAATCTGCTTCAGTAACAGATAATTACTTAATTTAATAGAAAAAATAATTTATCACGGAGGACATGGAGTTTATTTAGAAAAAAATAATTAATAATATTTTGTAGGAAAGATTCCTGTCAAGTGCCACTTTGACAGATTTGGTACAATTAGACCCATAAATCACCGAGTTTTTGTTTTACATAACATTGTATTTTGTTATGTTGTTAAAAAATAGCATTAATTTTCGATTGATTTTGTTTTTGTCATGAATTAATTTTGTTTTAGAAACATAGCACTGATTTGCAGTCTGCCACGATCATTTTTTTTCGTAGCTCATTTTCTATAATTATAGAAACCGAGCTACGAAAAAAACTGATCGTGGCAGACTGCAAATCAGTGCTATGTTTCTAAAACAAAATTAATTCATGATAAAAACAAAATCAATCGAAAATTAATATTATTTTTTACGTTTTAACAAGTTACAATGCTATCTAAAAAACACACCCTCATCAATCAAAGACATCCCACGTGCACACGGACCCTCTTTCTTTCCACTTGTCCCAATCATTAATCAATAATAATAAATTATAAATTATCACACTAATTCAAAATACTATAAAATTGATATATTCAACTTTTTAAGTTTCCAAAATGCGTTTCAAAATTACCTTAAATGTAAATTAGTAGTTCCTTTTTATTTTTATGGAGGAAAGGCAAATTTGGTCTTAAAGTTTCCAGTTTTGACAAATTTGATCCCCAAACTATATATATTTTAGCAAAATCAGTTCCTAAAATTTTAAAATGGTTAAACCAGTCTCCAAACCATTATTTTTTTGGTAAAATCAATCCCAAAAGTTTTGTGTGTGAGGCATAAATGGTCATCAAAGTAATAGTGTATAGATTTGGTCCTCAAAGTTTTGGGATTATGGTAAATTTAGTTCCTAACGCCATTAAAGGTCCATGAAGTTTGTCTTTTAGTCCCCACAAATTTAGTCCCTAATGTCTTTTTTCATTCTACCTTCACGCTTGTCGATCGAATTTGTGCGTTCAAACCCCTGATACGGCTTGTGGAAGGACTTAGTGCGTTCTTCAAACCCCTCACGTTTTGGGGAAAACAAAATTGAGGGATGAAAACAAAATTAATTAATATGCTAACGCTAACGGCGTTAAAAAAATTGGGAACTAATTTTGCCAAATTTACGAAACTTTGATGACTAAAATTGTTAGTAGGTGTAAACTTTGAGGGCCGGTATTACCAAATGAAAAGTTTGGGGACCGGATTTGCCACTTTGAGGATTTTAATTGTCAAATTAATCAAACTTCGAAGATTAAATATGCCAAAAATACCAACTTTTGGGAATATATTTGCTATTTAAAAGTTTGGGGACCAAATTTACTATTTTATGCAAACTTTGTGGACCAAATGAGTCATTTCCTCAATTTTTATGTGAACGATTTTGATAATTTTTGTAATATCCAAAGTTTTCATACGTATATACATTTTAATGTTAAAATTTCAAATACAAATATTATTCACATTTAAAATATTAACAAATATTATAATCAAATATAAATAATATTGGATATATTTGGTTAAATGTAATTATAAAATTTAGAGATTATGATATTTAAAACTTTAAAAATTTATGTCGTGGAAGTGATTGTAATAATTTCTTGTGTTATTTTTTCAATTTTAAAGCTTATGTTACTACTCAATCTCATATCTTACAATTATAACCATATTTGAACAATGAGTATATTTAATTTTTGAATCTCCAAAGAACATATTGACGTCGATAAGGACGATACATGAGAAATGGTCGAGAAATAGTCAAATTGGTACCACCTAGGAATAAGTCAAAGCAGAGGAGATTAGGCTGGTCCCCTTTTAAGATCGACCTTGATGAGATGAGGTGAACTGTTTTTTCAATGTTTCGGTTCAAATCAATTTGGCTCAGTCTCGAACCAGTTTGAATTGTTTTTTTATTTTTATTTTTTTAAATATTTGAAATGTGTAGATTGTATTTTAATTCGTTTTCTTCAAGTTTTCATCTAATTACAAATTAACAATATCAATTTCAAAATATAAAATCAATTAAATAAAAAATATAATATATTATAATATAACGTTATGTGGTTAAAAGTGTTCGGAAAAGTCTAATCGCCTCACGGTTAAAAAAATGAAACCCGAAATTCAATTTCGAGATCGGGGTGACTATTAACATATCCAACCAAAGGAGATTAATAGATAGATCAAAAATTATAATTATTTATAATATGAGTTATATAAATAAATAATTTGATTAATATTTTAGAAGTGTGAGTCATTACACTTCAAAATAAACATGTTAGGACAAAATATATGCATCTTATTTAAAAATAATATATAAATAAATCATGTGTACACGTCACCAAGTATTATTATTATGATGGGTCACATTACATACATGTGAACGATGGTGAGTAATGTTGCAGACCCCCACATGCGCTGCATATAAAAAACTAGGCACATTCTCAACGACAAACAAAGAGACCAAAATTGGAATTGAACCACCCGTCCTTGTCTTTCACCAAACTAAGCACGGGCCGGGTATTTTTGAACCAACAACCCGACCCGTCCCAAGTACATATTACTCAAATTCAAATTATATTTAATCAAGAATTCATGGGTATTTATCCGGTTTTTAAATTATTTATTTTTGGTTATTAAATGAACCTTTAGTGTTACCAGCAAATCATGTCTCTTATACTCATAGTTTTAAAAACCGGTCGAACCGATGGATCAGAAATACTTTCTACTGATCGGATCGGAGGGTCGAATCGGTTTGAACCGATTTAATAGAAAAACAAATAATAATATTAGTAAACAAGAAAAATATATTTTTTTACAAAGAACTCTAAATAAATTCTTAAAAAATATAATTAGATGATATAAAAAATTTTGATATATATTTAAAAAATTTTAATTTTTTTTTTAATAGAATTTTTTAAAAACCGATTTTTTAACATGTTTTGAGTTAACGGTTCAACATGATTTTTTTTGCCCCAAGATCGGTTTTTTAAAAAATAGACCAACTGGTTTAAATCGGATCGGGATAATGAGCGATTCCCGGTCGAATCGGCCAATCCGACCGATTTTTTAAAACCATGCTTATAATATAGCTATGAGAAATTTATTATGAGGTCAAGCATATTCTCGCAGAAGTTTTAGAGAAAGTATGTATACCGAGTTATTTAGATATGGAACATGATTTGTGGATATTTTAAGTATTTGGAAGCTAATGTGGCATCGTGTTTTATTTGTTGGACATTTGTGTTTAATTTAGAGATCAATGAATCATTGTTCATTATTTGATTCATTTATAGATATGTCGTTATTATTATTTA
The DNA here is from genome assembly GCA_009725065.1 of Utricularia reniformis. Classification (NCBI taxonomy): domain Eukaryota; kingdom Viridiplantae; phylum Streptophyta; class Magnoliopsida; order Lamiales; family Lentibulariaceae; genus Utricularia; species Utricularia reniformis. The sequence goes on along the minus strand of RWGZ01001669.1, from coordinate 23,865 downwards.
ATTGAGCTAGATTACATATTTATATAGAAATGAGTTTTTATGATCTATTAGTCGCTTTGTGATTTCTTTTCGGAATTGGAAATCCGACGACTATGGATGTCGAAAGATGATCAACTCATCTTTTGATTTTTATATCTTTTTCTTTTGTTGTAAAACTACAAACTTGATATTTTTACAGAAAAATTTTACACCAAAAAAATCTGATATTTTCTTATTCGTTCTCGTATTTCTTTTGAGAAGTATAGTTGGATCCCAACGCATGACGATCCAAAATCCCGATAATAAATAGTTCATGGGCTTTTGACCCATTAGATATTTGTATGGACCTAACCCAATTAATACGGGTATACGACTCGAATTGTATTACGTATAATCATATCGAATCGTTATCAATTATCTCTCGAATTCTCCTTCCCCTTCCTTCTCATGGCCTCTCCGCTCTTTCCCTCCATTTCTTCTATCTAAATCTTCCTCATTTTCTACCAATCTCATTCATCTTTTCCCCGTTACGACCTAAAAGAGTGACAAATAACACATTGGTTAGAGCAATTAGTACAAATTGAGAAAGTTTGTAAGATAAAATGTGTGGTTAGTGTCGATTGATTAGATCCCGGGTCGATTATATATAAATCCAAACCCTATTGAACATTATAGCCGGGTATTAAAATAATAAACTCGCACCCGATCCAAGGCCAAATTTTAAAGATCCAGATCTAAACCGATTTGGTTCGATCTATCGGACTTCGGATCGGACCCACTGTTGCGCATTCCTATACAATACTTATTTTCGTATTTGAGAAATTAAATTAGAATCCATGATTTATTTTATAATTTTTTTAAATAATAGAGATGGTGTTTCTAATTGGGAATATTTCGTGCACGTGTGAATATAAATGTTGTTAGGGACAATTTAGTCTTTTATCTATTTAAATATAAATTTATTTATTTTAAAATAAAACTGAGCAAAAATTGATTATTAAAACGGGGTGTATGGGCATAACTTAGTCTAGTTATTGAGTTTGTTTGGTACTCCGATTAAAACAACGATAAGGTGTGGTGAGATGTTGAAATCGTGATTTTTTTAATGCGCACAAAACATAAGGTTAATTGCGATGTGATAATCGTTAAAAAATCACGATATCATCACAACTGTTAAAACCAGCTGTAGTCTCATCGTGATTTTGGAAAAGACTCATTTACCCTTACATCTATTAATTATAATATAATATAATTTATTATTTTATATATATAAGGGTATATTAGTATTTTTACATAAATCACGATCATAATATCGCAATCTTACCAAGCATACTTAAAAATTCATGATTATCATATCTCACTACACCTCACCACATCTCACCACACCTCACCACACCACAATTTTTAAAAAGGTGAACCAAACAAACCCATTATAATATGAAAATTTAAATATGCAAAAGTATTATTCATTTTTATTAAAAATGATCAAATTGTATGACCCAACAAATAAATGAAGGGTAAAGAGATTAAATTAACAAATTAGTATGATATATTTTCTAAAAATTAAATCTCATTTTTTAAAATTTAAAGGCTATGTCGAAGAGCACTAAAATCGCTAATTGCCTTTCATAATTGCGAACGGTAGCTAAAGCATTGTTTTAAATTTCCCGTATACCGGAAATTTCGGCAGTACCGGTTTTAGCCGGTATTTTGGAAAAATACCGATCGGTACGGGTTTTTTAGGGTCGGGTCGGTTTTTTAACGGGTCGGATTGTGTTTTGCGAGTTGGGTCGGATTTATATTAACAAAAAATAAATATAAATATTTTATAATTAAATTTATTTTAATATTCCGGTACGGATCCGGTACATATCCGATATACTCGAAACATATCCGATATACCAATCCAAAAAGCTCGTCCGGTATACCGGCCGGTACCGATATTTAAAACATTAAGCTAAAGACATACCTCGATAAAACCATTATTTATTTTGGTGATCCCTTAAACATATAATATCATACTATTATGAAGCGGATCGTGATACGAGAGATAATTTACGAAACACGTTAAATTGACCATTATTTTTTTAAATTACATAATATTAAAGTATTATCTTAGTAGTAAAAATATTATTCACTATTAACACTTTATTAAGTAAAACTTAAACTACTATAAAAAACTATAAATCATTAATAGTGTGATATCATATTAATTATGAGATAAAATTTTAATATTTAATAAGTGATATTTACAAATAGCCCCCAAACTTTATAACGGTGTAAATGCGTTATCCCTAAAGTTTGTAAATTACATATAATACTCATGAAGTTGATATAATGTGCGTCGTTGGTCCCCAAATTTTAAATGTTATAGAGAAAATGACATAATTAGCCCAACAACTTACGAGATGTGTAAAGAGCATGTCATTTAACTTACGAAATTGTAAGAATAAAAGCTAAAGTTATTAATGCCGTTTGTTTTTTACCCCTGACATTTTAGCACTTGATTTTTCGTAAGTTGAAAATTGTTTGAAAACTCCTCATGTTATAAACATCATGCCCTCAAAGTTGAGAATTGCATTGTTGGCTCATGAACTTTCAAAACCGTTTATATTTGACACTTACACTCATTAATATTTTAAATGTCTCAATAGTTTGTATTTGATCCATTAACCTTGAAAATATGTAATGACTATTTCTACAAACTTTGAAATTTTTAAAAATAACACATAAATTATCAAAATCACTTATACGAATAAAGAAAAAAACCGCTACTATTTACTCGAGTATCATTCTTTAACGGTTTTGAAACTTCGGAGGTTTCTCATACAATTTACAAACTTTGTGGTATTGTCTTTAAACAATTTAAAAAATTAGAGGTCAATATGGTAATTTTCTCAATTTAATAATTTATTTAATTTTTAATCCATCCCCTAGGCCCATTCATCTTTATAAACTAACTCTTTTTTTTTCTGGCGTCACACACACTTAATTCCTTCCGTCACCGGAGTTGAATCTCCGATTTTGCTTCCTTGGCAAGAAATGGGGTTTCCAGTGGGTTACACGGATTTTTTCCTACCACGATTACTGTGGTATTTTCTCACGGCGCTTGGATTCATCAGAAAAGTTGTTTCCGCCGCACTCTCACTGATCGGTCTCGGCGATTTCCTAGTCCCGGAGCCAGTTTCCTATCAACACCTCCGCGATGAAACCACGCCGGAGCCACGGTCCGTCGCGGCGGTTCTGATCCGAGAGCTGCTTACTGTTGTGAAATTCTCCGAGATTGAACAAGAATTAGACCCACCGGATAGATGCGCGGTTTGCTTGTACGAATTTAACGACGACGACGAGATCCGACAGCTTACGAATTGCCGGCATATATTTCACCGGAGCTGCCTGGACCGTTGGATGGACCACGATCAGAAAACTTGCCCGCTTTGCCGTACACCTTTCATTCCTGAAGATAAACAAGAAGACTTCAACGAGCGCCTCTGGATCGCCGCTGGAATTCCCGATCTCTACACCGATTATTCTCCAATCACGGTCGCCGGATTTTTGTAGCTAAATTTTAATCTTTTTTTCATTTTTAAAGAAAAAACCTTTTTATATAAAACATTTTTTTGTTGCATGTAAATGGATTTAGTTTATATTTTTATTAAAATTATATAGTTTAAATTAAGGAAATGATATCACATATTTTAAATAATTGATCAAATAATTATATGATTATAATTTTTGTAAATATAATCAATCTTATTTTTTTATAATGACGTGAGAATAAATTTAATATTTTAAATAAAACTTTGAGTTGAGATTGAGTTAGATTATTATTTTAATAGTATTCTAATATTAAATATAATTTGCATGATATTATTTGTTATAAATTAATCCAAACTTCTATACTCCTCACTTGGTTCATACATTGTGACCCGGTCCAAACCCGATTGGTTCACCCAATATCCGATAAAAATTCATATCCGTAATTATGTTATAGTTTTAAAACATAGCTCAATTTTCGTCTAGGTTGGATCGACCGTTATCCAGCCCATTAGACGGGTCGGGATGATGTGAACGGCCGGTTTTTTTAAAAAAAGTTAAGAATATGTATATTTTAAAATTTATTTAATTATAATATTTTTCAAAAAGAATATTTAAAACTAGATTTTAATCAGAATATTTTAAAAAAAATTAACAACGAGAAAATGGCGACTTGGATCCCAAAGTTTGGATAATTTGACAATTTTGGTCCCCAAAGTTGCGTATTTCGCAAAATACGTCCTCAAAGTTTGCGAATTTTGGCAAAATCGGCCCCCAAATTAATTTTCGTCCGGGGACCTAATTTGCCACAAATTACAACTTTGGGGATCAATTATGCCACACGTACATAACTTTGGGGACTGGTTTTGCCAAAATTCATAAACTTTGGGGACCGGTTTTGCCAAAATTAGAAAGTTTGGGGACCAAAATTGCCAAAAATTTCAAACTTTGGGGACCAAAACTGCCTTCCGCCCAATTAATAACGTTGCAATAATAGTTCGATACTACTGGTTTGACAACAATTCCATAACAATTCGTTGATCCGGTTAAACAAACGAACCATATTTGAGAACACTCATCCATGCAATTAATTAAAAAAAAAGAAATAAGAATCTAATTAATTTCAAATCCAAATAAATTGTTGAAATATGACACTATCACACATTAGAAACGATCAATTCGCAAATCCAAATTTATCAGGTATTTAAACTTGAGAAATGTGTTAAAATATTACATTTTCTCACATTGCAAAATAAATATGGTTTGGATTGATTTATAAGAGGAAAGTGGTATCACATCATAAAATTCTCCTCCTCTTATACGTTATATTCGAACATACTCATGTTATAATTTCGATTAGACTCTATAATATCAATATAAACAAACCCTAATGTATGTCCAAAATCAATAATTTGCAAAACAAATTCAGAATTCATGGTTTTTAATTTAATTTTAGATTTAGAGTTCAATATAAATATGAACTTAATTCATTTACTAATTCTTTTGTAGAATTTATATAGTTATGAACATTTTGACTATTTGCTCATGAGATTAGGCCAAATTTCGACAGAGTAGTTGGCTTGTGGGACCGTAGCAATAATAAAAGACATCCCCTCCATGAATTAACATTGACAACACCAAGGCTTTCAGATTTCCATTGACTCGAGAGCAATGTTTTAAATAATGGTATCTGTATATCGTACAAGTTCATTGTATTGATATATCAGATACGTTTTGAGTATACAATATATGTATCGGATCCGTACCGGAAATATTAAAATAAATTTAATTATAAAATATTCATATTTTTTTTAATATAAAATCCGACCCAACTCGCCAAAGACACGACCCGAAAAATATCCGTACCAACCAATATTTTGCCAAAATATCGACCGAAACCGATACACCCAAAATTTCCAATATACCAGAAATTTAAAACACTACAGGAAAGAGGCATGCATAACAAGAATAAAGCACAAAACCAAACTTTTATGGTTCACATTTAGTGGACATAAATAGTAATATCTAGTCAATATCAATATTTTCATACCTATCGGTCAAAATATTGACCGGTCAAAATTGGGTTTTTTAGGTTTGACCCAAAAAAAATAAAAAATATATTTAAAAAAATTAAATTTTGATTCAAGTACAAAAACATTAACTAAAAACTAATGAGTTTGTTTACTTCCCTAATTAAAGTATTAGTGAAGTATAAAAACATACGCTAAAACACAATGAGTTTGTTTGATTCCCAATTAAATAAAGGTGAAATCATTTGAGAAGTTCAAATCGTGATTTTTTTAACGCAAACAAAATAAAGTTACACTTACTGTACATTCATCACTAAAAAATTACGATTTTATCATGATGCTAAAGCTAAATGTGACATTATCACTTTTTAATTTACTCTTAATTCAAATAATTATGTTTATTTTTTTATATAAAGTTATATTAGTGTTTTTACCAGTATTTTCATACCGAACGGTATACCGCTCGGTACGTCAAATTTCGTTCGGTACCGGTATTTTTTTTCGTACCGCCCAGTACCGGGTATTTGGGTCGATTTCAGGGTTTTTCAGGTATGATTCTAAACAACTAATTAAATATTAATTTTTTTTAAAATAAAATAAAATAAAATTTTGTACCGACCGGTATACATGACGGTATACCAATCGTACCGCTCATACCGGTTCGGATCGGTACGTAATTCCGGACCGGTATGAAAACATTGGCTTTTACATAACAGTAATACTACAATTTTATCAAACATATTTAAAAATTCACAATATCGCAATTCACCTATCTTATATGTTGCAGTTTCTCCCTATATGTCAATAGGCTACTCGTATAATGGAAGAAGACCACATCACAAACGTAAAATATATGAGTTCAAACGCGGTTCGAAAAAACTTTACTATACATGCTTTGAGAGATGAAAGAACAAAAAGGAAACAATCAATATACATGCACAATCACAACAAGATACCATTTTAGTTTCGAGCAATTTACCGAGGGGGATACACGACCGTGGTATTTTGTCCTAATATTTCAATAGGCTAGTCGTATAATGGAAGAAGACGACACCCGAAACATAAAATATATCAATTCAATGCGGTACAAACACGGTTCGACCATACTTTACTAAACATGCTTTCAGAGATGAAAGAACAATAAGGACACGATCAATAAACATGCACAATCACAACAAGATACCGTTTTNACACAATGAGTTTGTTTGATTCCCAATTAAATAAAGGTGAAATCATTTGAGAAGTTCAAATCGTGATTTTTTTAACGCAAACAAAATAAAATTACACTTACTGTACATTCATCACTAAAAAATTACGATTTTATCATGATGCTAAAGCTAAATGTGACATTATCACGTTTTAATTTACTCTTAATTCAAATAATTATGTTTATTTTTTTATATAAAGTTATATTAGTGTTTTTACCAGTGTTTTCATACCGAACCGTATAACGCTCGGTACGCCAAATTTCGTTCGGTATCGGTATTTTTTTTCGTACCGCCCGGTACCGAGTATTTGGATCAATTTCAGGGTTTTTTTAGGTATGATTCTAAACAACTAATTAAATATTTTATTTTTAAAAAAATAAAATAAAATAAAATTTGGTACCGACTGGTATACAGGACGGTATACCAATCGTACCGCTCATACCGATCCAGACCGGTACGTAATTCCGGACCGGTATGAAAACATTGGTTTTTACATAACAATAATACTATAATTTTATCAAACATATTTAAAAATTCACAATAATTATCTTACCCCACGTCAATTTTAAAAAATTTGATCAATCGAACTCAATATATAAGAGAAATCACACATTAAAAGCACTGAATTTTGCACATTAAAAGACATGACAAATTAATTATATGGCAATTCACCTATCTTATATGTTGCAGTTTCTCCCTATATTTCAATAGGCTACTCGTATAATGGAAGAAGACCACATCACAAACGTAAAATATATGAGTTCAAACGCGGTTCGAAAAAACTTTACTATACATGCTTTGAGAGATGAAAGAACAAAAAGGAAACAATCAATATACATGCACAATCACAACAAGATACCATTTTAGTTTCGAGCAATTTACCGAGGGGGATACACGACCGGGTATTTTGTCCTAATATTTCAATAGGCTAGTCGTATAATGGAAGAAGACGACACCCGAAACATAAAATATATCAATTCAATGCGGTACAAACACGGTTCGACCATACTTTACTAAACATGCTTTCAGAGATGAAAGAACAATAAGGACACGATCAATAAACATGCACAATCACAACAAGATACCGTTTTAGTTTAAAGCAATTTACCGAGGGGGATATCCGACCGGAGGGTACGCCTGTTGCGGGTATCCGTATGGAGGAGCGTAATGTGGCTGGGCATAAGGAGGAGGATAACCAGCAGTGGGAGGGATAGCCTGATCAATGCGAGACATTTGTTGAGGTGGAGGGACAGCCATGGGAGGTTGTGGTCCGAATTTACCATCTCGTTTGTCCATTTCGATCTTATGTTGTGTCTACGAATGTCGTCAAACGATCAGATATCTCACTTATAATGTAGAAAAAATAAGAAGATGATTTTTATAAAGATATGAAAAGAAGTAAAAGTTCACCTGCATACAAGCACAGACCCTGTAAAAAGTGATGTAGAAGTAAGAAAATTTGCACGCTTTGTTAATGAACTCAGTGAACTTGAAAGGTAAGATTCTTACGTGAAGTATACTATATCCGAAAAGCATGAAAGAATTTGCGAAGCCTCGGATAGTTCTTGACTTCCAACTATACAAGCAATTATGGAAAATATGCAAGCAATTTGACTGAGGCAGAACATGAATCCCTGTAAAATTTGCAATGGTCATGAAAGAAATCTTAGGGGAAGGAGAAGACATTGGAGTATATTACAATTATGCAATTGTCGCATTGCGTAGTTTGTATATTAAACTCGTCTTGCAGCAAAAACCGTGTCGAGGCTACTGAGTTAGCAAAGCACAGGAATACCTGAAATTCAAATCTTGTGAATGTAATCCTTCTGTTTCTAAACATGATGATGTGCAAATTTGTTACCTCTGTGGCAAGGCAAAACTCGGGGCATTTACTTTCACCACATCGACCACTGCAAGGCATATATCCGGCACAGCAAACATACCTGTGAAGCCAAATAAACAAAAACTGATATTGCATACAAAAATGTTTGCACTGCAAACTTTAGAAGCTCCAAGAAAATGAAGTACCTGTTCATGTCATTGTACAAAGCCCTTTTCCGAAGCATATACGACACACAAGGTCCACTGTATTTCGAGGAAGAAAATAAGTTTTACAAACTAGGCAAGAGCACTATTTGTTAAAAGAAAAATTGCCCTGGACCAAAACATCCATAAATGAACCTTTCAAGATTGAGTGCATTCACGTAATATGGCATTCATCGTTTTTCGGTATCACAGAATAGGTACAATAAACACAATTAGGTATGATCACAAGATCTTGAACTGATAGGAAGAATGATAAAAACATTTTTATTTTACTGAAGTAACACACAAAAGCAAGGAAATCCTCTTACACACAAATGAGCTTGACATTTTACATTCACAGATACGAAAGCAGAAGGTTAATGTAGCTAGTATGATCAAGTAAAACTGAATGAAAACAAGGCTGAAAAACTAAAAGAAAATCGTTAAGTCAACACAAGTCAGGCGAAGTCCCAAATCTCAAACAAAAGCATTCGGGACCCAAAAATCAGCATCTAAAACCCTAGTCAAACGGAGAAAACATGAATCAATCAGATCTTTGACGCAATGGAACAAAAATCGGAAACTTATTCGAGATTAGACCATAAACCATACAGATAAAAGCAAGACGAAACTTAGGCCAAAGATCTAAACTTACCACCATAGCGCCAAGCAACAATCTGCAAAACAGGAAACCGAAAATCAATCAATTTGAACTACCATAAACCCCCCATCAAAATCCGAAATTCCCAAACGAAGCTAAGAATCCCAATTCGAATAAGCTGTTAAACAACATACAGGGTGGATCATTCTGGATAGTACTCATCAGATCAGTATGCCACAAATTGCGGTAATTCTGCCGCAACTGCATCTTTTCGAGCGACGCCTGAGTTCCCATTCCGGCTGATCGACTTCAGTCCCCGTTGAACTAAATCTCAATTATGAAACCAGCCAAGAAACGAACGTTGAAGGGAAGAATAAGGGAGGTTAATGTAGACAGTAGAGTGTAGACTTTGGGCACTACGCTGTTCAACTAAAAAATATTAATAATAAAATTTCACTGTACCCAATAATATATCTCCACGTGTATGAACTCTAGCTCCATGTAGTTGTAGTAAGTCTTCTGAAGTTTCTTTCCATAAACTAAAATTTTTACATCAACCAATTAAAATAAATTAAATTCGTTCAATTAATCGTAAGAATTTATTTTCATATTAATCATCCTATATAATATTTTATCAATATTTTCATATTTTAATTTATTTTAGCAATTTCTTTCGATTAATTGAACGAATTTAATTTATTTTACAACGTAAATGTATTGAATTCAAACTCGTTAAAATCAATTCAATCTTAGAAAATATCGACCGATACTCGGTATTTCACGTGTGTCCGATATACTATTTTATCAATATTTTCATATTTTAATTTATTTTAACAAATTCTTACGATTAATTAAATCAAAATTAATTTATTTTACAATGTAAATGTATTGTATTCAAACTCGTTAAAGTCGAAATCGATATTAATATATAATTATTTGATTTATTATATATTTTATTTGATATATACAAATAATATATGAATTATTGGATTTAATTTTATTAAAAATATTTAAACATGAGGTATTTAGCCAAAACTTTACAAAATAAGCCTATTTAGCAAATGTTTTAGGAAAATGAGTTATTTTGTAAATAAAATTTTTGCAGAAGGCTAGTTTGTTAAAATGTCCAATTGTAATATAATTATGTAATCATATTTACTAAAAATGAGGTATTATACCTATTTTTTATCAATTTATCGAATACAAAATATCGAAATAACAAATATTTGGTATAATATTCGATATTCGGATTATTTGACACCCCTAGACTCATGCTCTACATTTTTGTGTTCTTAGTTTTCATTTCTTCGTTCATTACAGTTTTTTATTTTTGTATTGGTTATCACTTGTTTATGGACATGATGAGAGCGAGAGCAACGATGCCATTGACAAAAGCAGTATTATGAAGTGTCCAGACTCCAGAGTTTTTTTCTGCGGAGGATACGAAGGAAATGAACTTGATTGATTTACAAGATGTTCGTGTTACTTTTACTCATGTTTATGGCTACGTGTGGTGTTATTTTAATCTTTTTTTCTACCGTTTCTACCGGCACTTATGTTCTTCCATGATGAGTTCTCGTTTTCTTTTCTTCGTTAATGACTCATTATTTTCTGCAAATTTTTTATTCTTGTATCGGTTGTATCAGTTTTCATTTATGTACACGATGAGAGGAAATGAACGTGACTAATCTACAAGATCTTCATGTTACTTTTACTCATGTTTGTCGCTGACTGTGATGCTATTTTATCTCTTTCTCTACTACTTTTTCCGGTGCTCCTGATCTTCCTTGATGGGTTCAGTTTTTTATTGAGAAAATGGCACTTGGGTCCCAAAGTTTGGATAATTTGGTAATTTTGGTTCACAAAGTTTCAGTGGCAAAAACAGTCCCCAAAGTTTTGATGATTTGACAATTTTGGTCCCCAAAAGTTGCGTATTTTCGCAAAATACGTCCCCAAAGTTTGCGAATTTTGGCAATTTTGGTCCCCAAATTAATTTTCGTCCGGGGACCTAATTTGCCACAATTCGCAAACTTTGGGGGACGTATTTTACGAAAATACGCAACTTTGGGGACTGGTTTTGCCAAAATTTGCAAACTTTGGGGATCGATTTTGCGTACATGAAACTTTGGGGGGTTGGTTTTGCCAAAATTGGAAACTTTGGGGACCAAAATTGCCAAATTATCTAAAATTGATTCATTCTTCCTTGAATTTTTTTTATTCTTGTATCGGTCGAATTGCACTTGATAGTATGAAGTATCCAAAGTTTTCTTTAGCGGAGGATACTATGGAAATGAACTTAACTGATCCACTAGATCTTCATTTTACGTTCACTCATGTTTATCGCTGAAAGTGGTGCTATTTTCATCTCGCTATCGACTACTTTTCCCGGTGCTCCTACTCTTCTTTGATGGGTTCTGGTTTTTACTAATTATTATCTCTCATTATGCATTTTATAATTTATACATAAAAAGAAAACATTTTTTCAAGCGTTTTAGTTAATACAACGGATATAATTTAAATATTTGCACTTCGGTAAACATTTCACCGATGTGATTTGAGTTAATATAGCCGTTTTAATTGTATACAATGGTAAACAACCATTGATATCGTGTTATTTCGTTTTGGTACATCTGGTTTCCATACAAATTTTTACAGTTCTAACAGAAATACATGCGTTTTCCATACTCTACGACGTTCTCGGTTGCCGGAGAAACAAAAGGACAAAATGGTTATATACTTATGGACAAGATGAGATCAACAACGTCATTGACAAATATGAATCTCTCGATTTTGCTCCAAAAGAGGATTGATATCACCCTGAGAAATTTATTATTCGAAAACACATATATTTCTATATAGTCATTCCCAAGTCGAGAAATGAAGCAGATCGAGATATTTTGATGATTGACATTGTTGTTAGTTTATCGTGGTATAGTATGAATCAACAAGGATACTATGGAAATGAACTTGACTATATTGTGATTTTCATTTCATTCTCTACCACATCTCCGATCTTCACAAAGCACTAATGCAAGGGTGATCATTCGATACCGCATACTCTACCATATCGAATAACAAAATACCAAATAACGATTTTTTGCAAAATCTAATACTGATTTTATTCCAATATTTTATTGTAAAAAATATAGTTTATTAATATATCATTTTTATAAATTTATTATGCTTATAGATATTTTTCTCAATATCAATATCATGTAGTGCAAAAATGCAAATATTTTCATTTATATTTATAAATATTTGTATATTTAAAAAACAATTGTAAAGTAATTATGTGATCATATTTACTAAAAATTATATACAAAATATAATTTTGGTATTCGGTATTATACCGAATTTTTATACAATTACCGAATACTAAGTATCAAAATAACAAACATTTGTTATGATATTCGATATTCCGAATTATTTGCTAACCACTACATTCATGCTAATGGTCACCAAATAATTATTAGGGGTGATTATTCGATACACATACTGTACCATATTGAATACTAGAATACCAAATAACGAATTGTTACAAAATCTAATACCGATCTCATTCTAATAAAATTTTGGTCCGATATCAAATACTAAATTTATTTTGATATTTTAGTATCGATACCAAATACCAAAATATAAATTACTTATAATTATATTATGCAATAATTTTTATGAAAATATATTTTTAAAATTAAATGTTGACAAATAATAGCATTTATGATATATTGATACAAAAATTAATAGAAAACATAAGTTTATCTAATGCATATTAAATAAATTCACTTAAATTTTATTCAAAAATCAAACATTTATTACTGTATCGATTTTATATACTTATTTTGCTTATGGATGTATTGAAAAAATCCAAATATTTTCAATTTTAGTATAGTTATAAATATTTCTATATTTAATAAACAATTGTAATGTAATTATGTAATTATATTTACTAAAAAATATATACAAAAAATAATTTTGGTATTCGGTATTATACTGAAAATTTATCTATTTACCGAATATCAAGTAACAAAATAACAAATATTTGGTATGATATTCGATATTTCGAATTATTTACTCATCCTTACCCTCTTACGTCAACATTAATGGGTTCTTGGTTTTCTAGTCTTTGCTCATGACTTATTATTTTGTGGATTTTTATTTTTGTATTACTTCTCACTTGTTTTATGGACAAGATGAGAGCGAGAGCAACGACGCCATTGACAAAAGCGGTATTATGAAATGTCTAGAGATTTCTCCCGTAGATGATATGAAGGAAATGATTTTAGTGATCTATCTTCCCATGACTTTTAATGTTTATGAAGTGCTATTTTCATTTCTTTACTTACTACTTGCTATGGTCCCTTTTTAGGGGTACCAAAAGTCACCCGATTCGTCAGCAAACGAATTCGGTTTTGATTTGTTTTTATGGAGAAAACAATTAACAATAGAAACAAGTAAGGAAACACATCGATTTATGGTGGAAACCCTAGAAATTGGGGTGAAAACCACTCGACTAAGAGCGAATTACGCTCCTAGCATGTTCACTAATCAAAAGATTCATACAAAATACATCAGATGCTTAATGAAAATGACAATGAAAAGAAAGCAATAAGAACTCCGGCAGGGTAACGGTCTGTCCTTATGCGTCCAAAAGGTCCTGCTATTTCCGTCGTTGCACTCTGTATTTATAGAGATACTGGCGTGTGTAAATCACGCTCTGTAACCGCCTCTGACAAGTTTGTTAGAGGTTGTTGTCGCGCGATGTAAAACGAGGTCGGGACCGAAGCGTGGTCTGCGTGATCGAGCCCGAGACGTAGTCAACGTGTGAAGGCCCGAAGCGTGGAAAGCATGGGTCTATAACCGCTTAGATCGAACCACGGAGTTAGTTGTCAAAAACGCTTTATTTCGCCAAAGTTATCTTAGTCCTCTTACGGAACATCGGGCCGTTTTTCGTTAAATGTGTAAATGGACTGCACAAGTTCGCTTCCACCATTTGGATCGACCCAATTGTTATTGAGCCTCATCCGTTACAGGGTGTTCGATCCTAGAATTCTCATCACTACTTCTCCAAGCCACTGGCTCTTCCTTTATGGGTTCTAGTTTCTATTTCTCGGTTAATGACTTATTATTTTCTTGATTTATTTTATTCTTGTATTAGTTGTGATTTATGGACATGATGAGAGCAACGATGCACTTGATAATATGAAGTGTCCAAAGTTTTCTTTCACGGAGAATACAAAGGAAATGAACCTGACTCATACACCAGATCTACGTGTTACTTTTACTCATATTTATCGTTGAAAATGGTGCTATATTCATCTCTTTATCGACTACATTTCCCGGCGCTCATGCTCTTCCTTGATGTGTTCTGGTTTTTATTACTCAATTGATTGTTGGAGAATAACTCTCACTCGAAGAATCTCTAATTCTTGATTTTACAGAATAGAATCCCACACATAAGTGTTTCACCTTTCTCGATTTGTTGTTGTTAGCAATATGAACACCGATAATTTTATGAGGAAACTGGAGTAAACCCGGAGAAAAATATCGGGATCGTTATACAATCCAATTCACTAACCGTGTGTTCTTGATTTACAGATACAATTTGAAACTGAAAAAAACAGTATAGCTATCATGAAATCAGCACAACAAGCTTCGGGTTTTGGATGTCCAGAGCAGTCTTCTTGGGCATCCTTCTCCCTCGTCTTCCAGAGATGATCAGCTTGTATATCTCTGTTAGTTTTCTCGCTCCTTCTTTCCAGTGCCTCTGGCATTTTTATTTTGCTGATGAGGATAACTGCTGCTTGTCTTCAATTGCTCACCGCTTCCGTTAATCGCGTGTTTGCGACTTTATTATTTTTCCGTTTTTGCACTTCTGTTTTCACTGGATATGGGCCAATGCTTCAGCCCATTCCTATTCTTCACCGTTGATGGCCCAGACTGTAAAATTGGGAGGAAATACATTGATGACTCATTTTATTCTAGTTTTTTTTAATTCTTGTATCGATTTTCATTTATGGAAAATATGAGAGCAACGATGCACTTGATAATATGAAGTGTCCATAGTTTTTTTTCGTTGAGGATACGAAGGAAATGAACTTGACTAATCCACTAGGTCTTCATATTACTTTTATTCATGTTTATCGATGAAAGTGGTGCTATTTTCATCTCTTTATCGACTACTTTTCTTAATGTTCCTACTCTTCCTTGATGGGTCTTGGTTTTTATTTCTTCATTAATAATTCATTCTTCTCTAGATTTTTTTTATTCGTGTATCTGTTGTATCGGTTTTCATTTATGGAAAGAATGTGAGTAACTATGTCATTGATAATATGAAGTGTCCACGGAGGAAACGATTGAAATGAACTTGATTGATCTACAAGAACTTCTTGTTATTTGTACTCATGTTTATTGGTGAGTGTGGTTCTATTTTCATCTCTTTGTCTACTATATCTACATGCGCTCATTTTCTTGTCAACTACTATCCTCACAATACTCTATGCATTTATTTTGAATTATTTCCTTATTTGAGGCCATAACCTATTGTATTGAGGGGATGAATGATACAAATCTATAGTTAGTACATCTCCAATTCCTAAATAATATTTCGCTTGTAGCAATCAAAGGTAGACTATAACTTCCATTTATTCATATATTTTGTTGGCATTCTTACATTTTTTTAAGAAAAATTTTGTTTTATTAAAACATATGAGATCAACCAATGGTTAATCTAATATCATAGTACAACTTTTAAAGATTACAACTTGCATTTAAAAGTGTTTAGAAATTAATGTATAAATGATTTTTATACCTAAAGATCTTGTTATTGAATGTTGAATTTTATCTTGATTTTATGATTTTACTACATATATTCTAAAGCATGCAAAACAAAGAACACAAAATTTGTTCACATGAAAAACGAGAAAACCGGGGGCCCCAAGCCAGGAAACGCCAGGAAAACAAGATCAAAAGTAATCAATATTACACCAATAAACCAAACCAAACCAAATAAAAGATATCTCTAATCGATGAGTTTGATAGCCTTGAACTTGTAAAACCAATACTTCTCAATTCTTGCAATAGCCGTCAATGAAAGACTAGGAAATTCTCACACCCTCTAGAGCAAACCTCTCATTTTATTGTTGATTAACTCTAATCAACCACATATCTCAAAGGTACAATGCATATATCCATTAGTTCAAACATAACAACCCACGTAATACTAATGTATATATATTAAGATATCATTCAACAATCTCCCCCTGAATCTTAAACATATATATCAAATATTCTTTATATGAACATACAACATATAGATTAAGATTTCATTCAACAATCTCTCCGTGAATCTTAAGCATATATATTAAATAATCTTCACATGAATATAAAACATATAGATTAAGATTTCATTCAACAAAAAGTACATCACAATAAGCTTGAATTCATTCTTATATTTGAAGAATGTATAATGATCTCTTCTATTTCTTATAGAGTGATAAGTGTATAGCTCTAATCCTAATATATACTTGGAGTAAGTTACTTTTGAATCATTGAAAATAGGCAAATCTTATTTAATTTTTTGTTCATGTTACTTATATTTAAGTCGAGGTCTCCTTTTTCATGAACCCATTGAGAAAATAGAAATATTGAGATATTCTTTTCGTCCTTGGCCTCCTTGTATGTAGTACAAATAGTGCTTCTCTTTTAGTGTCAAGGTATAAAATTTTAGGTTTCATATCATATTGTTATGGAAAAATGGCGACTTGGATCCCCAAAGTTTGGATAATTTGGCAATTTTGGTCCCCAAAATTTCAATGACAAAAACAGTCCCCAAAGTTTTGATGATTTGGCAATTTTGGTCCACAAAGTTGCGTATTTTCGCAAAATACGTCCCAAAAGTTTGCGAATTTTGGCAATTTTGGTCCCCAAATTAATTTTCGTCCGGGGACCTAGTTTGCCACAATTCGCAAACTTTGGGGACGTATTTTGCGAAAATACGTAACTTTGGGGACTGGTTTTGCCAAAATTCGCAAACTTTGGGGACCGGTTTTGCGTACATGAAACTTTGGGGGCTGGTTTTGCCAAAATTGAAAACTTTTGGGACCAAAATTGCCAAATTATCCAAACTTTGGGGACCAAAACTGCCTTCCGCCCGTATTGTTATTCTATGAGTACTACAAATATTGCAATATTAAGAACATTTGTTGTTTTGTATTCATTGATTCGGGGGCTTTAAGGAACGAAAATATGTTGTGCAAGGAAGCATATTGGGTTTGTTTGGTATAATTTTTAAAAATTGCGGTGTGGTGAGATGTGATGAAGTGTGGTGAGGTATGGTGAGATGTGATGATCGTGAATTTTTAAATATGTTTGGTAAAATTGCGATATTATGATCGTGATTTATGTAAAAATACTAATATACCCTTATATATAAAAAATAATAAATATAATTATATTNTCAATCCTAGGTAAGTCTTGACCCGATCATAGCTTGGTATAAATGTATAATAAACATTACTAAAATAATAACTAATATTATAGATAATTTAAAAACATATTTTCGGTAACAACTATTATGGGTATTTAAAAGACGATTCGATGTGGATTTAGGAGGAATGTTAATTGTTTTCTTCTCTTTTGTCCCCACGGCGGGGTCACTCTATTTCTAGTCCATTCCTCATTACTCAATGCACACAACTACCTCGTGCGACCACAACCTTACGCCTTTTTACAATATTAATTCGTGTAAATTAATATTATAATTGATTAAATTAACCCATAAACTTTATTTTATAAATATGTGTTTCATCTAAATGTTTTGTTTTTTATTACTTAATTTCAAAAAGATATAATAATTTTGTATCTACATATTTTGAAACTCGTCACATATTTCAATGGTGGTGTCCTTTGCAAAAATACAATATTTGCATATTGGTTGGACGGTATGGCAAATACCATGTGGTATCGAGTCTGATATTGAGTTTTTTTGTATCGTCCCAAAAAAAAACATTTTCTTTTATTTTTTTAAATAAAGATTTGGGTACTGGACATATATATCTGGATCAGTATGAAAACATTGCAAAATGAAAATTAAATTTCCTTTGCAAAATGTAAGTTTATATCTTACCATATTTGTATTTTATTTATTAATTGAGACGACGATATAAGATATAGAATACAATTTTTCTAATTTTTTGATACTTGTGAGACGATGATTGATGATTGTTTGCCTTTAACGGGTTTGGTATCCGGTAGAAACTACAAAAACACGTGTGGTCATGGTTTCTATGTTAAAAATAACGATAATTTAACTTGATATTACTTATTTGCAACAAATATAGAAACACATATGTCTTATTTGATTATGATAAATACATTCTAATTAAAATAGTTTATTTAAATATATATATATAATGAGTACGTTTGGAACATTGTTTGGCAAATAGCGGTGATGTGAGATGATTGTACTGTGTTGTGAGGTGAACTGATCGGGATTTAAAAAAACTGTTTTTGAAACAGCTGTGCAGTGATCGTGATATCATAAAATGATTTTTTTGCTCTTATTTTTAAATAATTGTTTATAACTTACAAATTATATTTCATATTATTTTATGATAAATTCGTTATTTCAAAACTATATTTTTAAATTTTTATATATATTTTTATAGTTTGAATACGTAATTGATAGAATATAAGAAATTATTGATCAAAATTATTTTTTTAAAAAAATAAACTATAATTTATCAAGGGTAAAATTGACATTTGCATGTGCGTTCCGATGGCCGTTGGGTTAACCCAGCTGTGAACTCACCGCTGTTTTCTGCGGTCACATGAACGCACTTATTAATGATGTTTGGTTAAAATAGAATACAACTACGGTACGTTCACCGCACCGGGCGTTAGACTGGGTTTCCAAGCATCACCAATGAATCATAAACGTCAAATTAAACTATTATAAATTGGTAAAGTATTTATAGAAAAAAAATCAATATTTGAGATATATCGGAATGGGTGGATGACATTTAAAGATCCCAAAATTTGTATGATTTGGTAAATTTGATCCTAAGTTTTCTAAATTTTAGCAAATTTAGTAATAAAAGTTTTTAAATATATTAATACTCAAACTTTGTTTTTTTGTTAAAACTAGTCGTCATAATTCTTAAATTGAGTTAAATCTAGTACTCAAAGGTTAATGTGCATGACAAAATTGATCCTCAAGTTAGGGAAATTTTGTAATACTGGGATTGAATTTGCCAAATTTAGAAATTTTAGAGATAATTTTTATCAATTATCATATATAAAATTAAAGTTTGAGAATCAAATTTATCAAAATTATGAAATTTTAAAGATCAAACACATCATTTTCTCATATTGGAATTGTTAGACCAATACGAATTACGAGCTATGTTAAACGGACTCTTCTCCCGGGAAGCTGAATCCGAGTCGAACTCTTTTAGGACACCGACTCTTCTCGGATACTTGTTGGACACGAGTCAGTTTTTTATATTTAAATTTATTATTATTTATTTTGAAATAGTCATTATTTAAATTTGTTATTATTTATATATATTAATATAATTCATTCATGTTTAAAAAATTAGTGGTATATCAGTATTATTGGAATATAATATAGTTTATATCAACTATTTCGACATTTTACAGGTTTTAAATATTAATTATCATATATATTTGTGGTAGTAATTTATTATTTTGTATAATATAATTAGATAAACATAATTTTATTTATTATTAATTATAAACCATATTAACAACAAATGTCTTTTTTGAATTTTATATTTTAATTAAAAAAAATAATTAATATTAACGAGTCGGACTCTTTAACAAATCTGAGTCCCCGAATCCCCGTGGCGCCGTGGCGGTGTCCGTTTAACATAGATTACGAGTGAGATAGATAAGGAACAAGTTGATTACTAACTTGTGGTGAATATAATACAACAAAGCCATTGAGGTCCCGATAGCAACACAACCATTAAATAACTGGAATAAATCTTATATTATATTATATAATATCAAAACTATTTTTGAAGTTCTTTATTTAGTTATTTAATTCATATAAAGCATATTATTATCTATGCTGCACCGACTTATCCGACCGACTCGGTGGGACTCGACTCGACACGATTCGTCTAGAGTATAAGAGTCGGATTTTCGATTCGGCTCGAATAATTAAATAAAAGCAAATTAAAAAAAGTAATTGTTAGAATTTGTAGAAAGTTGCATAAACTCCAAGTTTAAAACTACAAATATTTATCAATTTATTATATAAAAAGATTTAACTTATAAAAAATGAATTTCGTTTGTCGGTTCTACCATCTTCCCAAATACAACCACTTTTCGGTCCATCATCGCTTGCACGAAGAATTTACAAGTAGATCGACAACATAAGAAAGTCGTGAAAGCACATAAGATACGTTTTCGATGAAGAAAAAATCAAATTAAGGAAGAAATAAAAACGACATCGTTTTATGTCAAGAGTCGGAACAAGTCAGAGAGTCCGACTCGATCCGACACGGAAGAATGTGAAAAATTGAAGAGTCACTGTCTACAAAGTTTATTATATGTTACAAGGGAATTTTCACAAATTATTCATTTCCAAATTTATCATTCAAAGAATCCTTATTTTTTAAAAATATTTCATAATTACATTTTTTTCTTTTTCTTAGTTATTTAAATTAAAAGTTATACCTTTTTATAATAAATATAAAGTTAATGGTATCTTTTATAAATTTAAATAATATATGACTAAATAAATATATTTATCAATATTTGATCATAGAAATCAAATATATTTGAGTATTTTACTCATTTTTTAAAAATAAAAATTTGATATTATCTAAAGGATATATGATAGTGATCATTATGAAAATATTGTAATTCTAACGAGTTTATAAGTATTTGTACAACTTATTCATGTATTCTTAAAATTTATAAAAATATCAGCTTTATATTAGTTATAAAAATGTATTCTTTATAATTTAAATAACTAAGAAAAATAAAAAATATATTTATGAAAGATTTTAAAATATAAGAACACTTCTTGTTGTGGTTCAAAAACCGGGGGTGTCAACAGTCGTCCAATTCGTTGTAAGACGAATTCGATTGTAATTTATTTAATATGTGGAAGATGATTATAAATCAAATATAGAAGAGACAAATCAATTTTAGAGTGAAAAACCTCAAAAGATAAGAAAAAAACCACTTGATTAAGAGCTGGAAATGCACTTAGTCGATTCAATAAGCAAGATAATGATCACAAGTGTCATGTTAGCTCTCTTTACAACAAGGGGAAGAAAGTTTATCGAAAATAAATCGATAGAAGAAGAGAGAAAAGAGAATCAAAAGAAGATTTTTTCTTTGCCTCCCAAGTGTCCTTTTTATACACCTACTGTGATGCGTGAACAGTAGGGTGTCGTTTTGTGTTCATTCTCTACGGTTAGATCGGCTCGTGTCAGGCGGGACAGCCACCGGGCATGACTTTATAGGACTGCACGACGCTAGGTCTTTCGGCGCTACTAACCGGCTATCTCCATACCAAAGAAGGCTTATATGACTCTGCCGGACCTATCTCTGACATGGTTGTCAGAGGTTGTTGTCTCATGTTGAGGAATGTGAATGTTCCGAAGTATATCCTGTGAGATGTGGACCGATCGGTCCTGGTGAGAGGGGAAAGCATGACTCTATCCATCGGGACCGATCGTTAAGAGCTGGCGGTCGGACCCGATTGACCTGGTTGGACCGTCCATTCACGTGAACTGGATCTGAGCCTCCAAGTTCGGATTATGTCACTTGGACTGGCCTGGCTAAGCTTCGCCTTGATCAGGTTCGGGGTACCGGATTCCGAGTATCTCATAACTTCTCAAAGTGTAATTTGTAAATAAGGGTATTTGAGAAAAATCCCGCTACAAAACAATACATTATCAATTTATTGATATTAAAATAATATTAAATTGATAAAATTAAGAATAATTACACGTGGAATTATTATTTTTAAAAATATTAATGCTGCAACTATAATAAGATTGAGTCCCATAAACATAATTGCCTCTACCTAACAAGATTTCCTTAAATAGCTGATGCTGTCTAATTAATAATCTAATTAACATTAATTATTTTGTACGTACTGTTATTGATTAAGAATAATTTATTAGATATAATATTAAATATATACCATTAATTTTACAATTTTTATGGTCAAATCTTCATTATTTTTCAAGGATATTCAATACTTGATTGTGTAATAATTTATCATTAATTATTCTTAAAATAAATACAAGGTTATTTGTTAATCTTAAGATTTCAGATGATTCTATTAAAATTTAAATTAATTTTTATTACATATGATAATTCAAAATTTCTTAGAAATCGTGAATACTCACTTCCGAATCGATCATTGTTTTAAATTTCCGATATACCCGAAATTTCGGGCGTACCGGTTTCGGCCGATATTTTGGCAAAATACCAGCCTATACGAGTTTTTTTCGGGACATGTCGGTTTTTACGGGTTGGGCTGAGTTTTTTGTGGATTGTATCGGATTTTATATTAAAAAAAATAAAATATGAATATTTTATAATTTAATTTATTTTAATATTCCGGTACATATCCGATATACCCGAAATGTATCCGGTATACCGATCCAAAGAGCTTGTGCGGTATATCGACCGATACCGGTATTTAAAACATTGGAATCGATTGACCCATATACTAAGGTCATCCTCAACTATGTCCGCCCGAAAACTTCATTCTCTCTTCCACATCACCTTTCTCTCTGTATACATTATCATTATTTAATTTTATAAATAATTTTCATCTCATCCATACAACATGTCCGGATATTTATAATTTTTAAATTTATTTTTTTACACATCAAATAAATTAGAATCATAATATTATCGATAAAAATCATTATATAAATATATTATAAATATTTCTATTATATAATTATTTTAAAATTTTTTTTAAAATTTTTTTTTAAAAAAACTTAGGAAAGATATTGTCATGCCGGAATACTCTCTTTCCTCCCAATTTTCAGACAGTCTAAGATGGACTCCAACTCGACGTCCAATAAAACTGGACGCTTAAGGTTGGAGATTGCTTAACATCATATGTAATTAGATCTAATTATTTATAATAATTAAATATGCACGTGGGGACTAGTTTGCAAAAAAACAGGGGTCATAAATGATAATTATAAAAGCTTTGGTACTATAAATAAATGAGTAGTTGATCATTTAGTAATACTTGTTCGTTATCTTTCTCTTTCGTTTTCCATGTGGATTTTCCTTCTTGTTCCCATTTCTTTAGTATTTCATTTTCATGTTATTATCAATGTTACTCCCCACAAATAGGACCCCGAGTTCGAATCTAGTAAACGTCGTCAATTTTTTCAAAACGACAATGTAACATTATCATTTCACTTGGTTCGGGTTAAATAATAACTTAACAAAATTTTACTATCTACATTTACGT
>RWGZ01001668.1:0-45766 GCA_009725065.1 Utricularia reniformis | reverse complement strand
TTCAATGTGAAGAGGATCTAAAATCAGCGATATTTGATCAAAATATCCGCTGTTTCAGTGTTACTTTACAAATTTTCCCCTCATTCCTCAGCTTGCAGTAGGAAGAAAGGGGAATTCTGGAGCTCCTGGCAGGTCCCATCAAGACACCAAACTTGAACTAGGAACTTAATACAGCAAGTGCCTAAAGGAATTTCTAGATCAGAAACATAAAAAGAGTGTACAAAGGCAGTGCCGAGATATTCCTCGGCGAATTGGCTCCCACCATAAGATGATGCGCTGGCTTCTTTCTTGACGTATATGTCGTACTTGGGGAAAATATCAGCACGTCCAACCCTGAGTTGCCAATATATTTGGAGACTAAGCAGCCTGGACCCTGCAGAGCCTGAGGCCCAACTAATGAATGGGGCCTCAACAAGCCAAGAATCAGCCGAAGGGATGTTTGAATTTATATCTTCGCCACAGGAAATCCTTAGGTCACCAAGAACTGCGTGGTATTGTAATGGCTCAGCAGGACTGATGTCAGTAGCATCCATTCCATGAGATATTGCCGGCATTAGTGTGTAGCATACTACCTGAATTTCTTTCAGAAAGTGTCTAGCCATGTCTACGCTGGTTTCGTGAATCACCCATCCACCTTGTTTTTCCATTGTTGTCACACTACGAGGCATTATCACACTTGTATATATGTTTGAGAACTGGCTCATGGTTACCAAGGAACTTCCAGGAGCAGCAAGCAGAACATGCTTTTTCGTTTGGGAGGAAGAAGAGAACTCAAGAGCAAGGCCCAACAGGGAGTTCACATTTGATTTAACCTGCATGCTTTGGACTTGGCTTAAACTTGTTTTATGCAAGGACGCAAATCACTAGGAATTGCAAGCACACGTTTTTTTACCAAATGGGCTACTTACAGAGTATGTGAATTTAATTGGTGTGCTCCCCAGTAGAACCTGCCCAAGGAAGAGTCTTGTGCTAAATGCAGCACCATTATCAAGAGTTCCCGAAAATGTAATGTTTCCTCCACCATTGTATGATGCTTCAATAAAACTGTAATTCCACAGCATATTAGACGTTTGCTAGCGTCAAGATTGGAGTAAATATAAGAAATAAATAACAAAAAGGGATATTTTCAAGGTACACTAATAATAGTTTAGAATAAAAAGTTATTTTCATCAGTCAATGCGTAATGGGTAAAAGAATGTGGTAACTCACTCAACAGAAACATGAATTGGCGTTGTTGTCGAACCCTCTGAATATTGAAGAAAGGGCTTCAATTAAGTGCAACAAGGAATTTAATCAGTAATACGAATGAAACATTTCAGAATTGAATTGATACTGCAGGGGAGAGGTGCATCAGGATTAGGAAAACCAAAGAAAAAGCTTGAGAGACGGGAAAAACCTGAAAGGCTTGGTTAGAAATATTATTCCAAGGAATGTCTGATATTTGCTCCCCGTTGTTGTATATTTGGTAGCCATGTCCCTGTTACAAATGGTGTTTGACTGTAGTGATGCACTGGTGCTACAGGGCCCTTCCAGACAAAATCTTAACCAAAGCAATATGCTTGACCTAGGCTTATATTGAGAATTCTTAGGAATTCTAGAATTTGAAGCTAAGCACGGGTTAAGAGGTAGCATAGGCTAATTTCTTGGCCTTGAACAATATTTACAGCTTGCGCTACATAAACAGGCCAACTCGCTGTTAATAAAACAAGTTTTCACCTCATTACAGAAATTCTTATGATTGATGTCATTAGGAGCCAGCAAGAAAATCACTAACGAAAGTAGCACGCTAACTATTAGATAGGATGTTATTCAAACCATACCTCCAATCAATCCACAGGACCATGACAAAAAATGGAAAGCATTGATGAAAGCAAAAGAAATGCAGTGGTTTATGGCCGAAACCTGATCAAAGTTCGAATAGAATGGGAGCAGCTCGGGGTAGCACTGCACAGTCCCCCATGATTTTTCAACAAGGCCCCACCACCTGTTCATTAACATATGAGGAAGAAAGAATAAAAACAAGCCGCTTAGGACAGTCTATAGTCAAGCTGGATGAAGTCTAATTTAGTTGTGTTTCTAGGAAGCTCATAAAGGCATGAAACATATCAAAAAATAAAGTTAATACTTTATATTTTCAGTTGATGCAGATTGTTGGTCAATATCCTCTTCAGCAATTTTTCAGTGTGCACTGTAAATCAGGGAACAGGACATAATGATGAAACAGAGTAAGTGGATTACCTATTTTGAGCAGTTTGAAAATTCGGCGGTTGCTTGGTTTCATAGACCCAACCAGGTGCAAAAATTGCAGCTGAAACATCAGCCTTTTTTATCACATCAAGGGCAACATCTATCTGTATATGGGAGATGCAAACATTGAAATAATTGAAAATCCTCAACTATATTGTACGAGGATTAGTTTGGAAGCATCTGCGCACCAACATTTTCATGGAATTAGTAAAAGTAGTTTTTCTCTATAAAAGCTGGGGTGGAATCTGAAACAGGTATGCTTTTTATACCAAGAAAAGGAACAAAGTCTTGAAACATACATTCCATTGTCCGCCACCATAAGTTCCCCTTCCAAAGACATCAATGCCCATATAAACTTCATATTTTCTCTCACCAGCAACATCAGCTGATTGCTTGACAAAGTCTGTCTGCTATATTCAAAAAATGCAGTTCATGTGGACAAAATCAGAGGATCTTGTTCAACATACAAGGAAAGGAGAAAGTACCTCCCATGAATAGTTCACAAATATGCCATCACTTAAAGCAAAGAAAGGCTGATTCTTATCATTTAATTTGTTCTGCCAAGAAAGATCACCATTGACAGTGACACTGTCATACCTGCATCTTAGCTCATAAGCATAAAGTGGTGAATAAACTAGAACAAAGTTAACACAGGAAGAGTGCCGAAGTAGTGGATAAATACCATATAACCAAGGACCCAGGTACTGAAGAGTGCATGCTCTGAGTTAAACAGTTAATAAATTCTTTAAGATTTGGGATTTGATCAAGGTCCAAGTTGACTTCCATATTTATCTGCCGAAGAAGGAAGCCAGCTGCATTAATATTTAATGGGAATCATGGATGTTATGCACCAGGTGCAGCTATACCATTTAATTCACTGAATCTATTCACTATTTGGATGTAAATTATCAGTTCACAGAAAAGCAAATCATTATTGTATATTCTGAGATGAGCATAAGGGAAAAAATAGCCTCACTAGCCAGCCATCGAAACCCAGAGAAACAGCAAGCTCAGTCAAACGGCAAGCGTACATATGAACTGAATGCTTTGTCAATAACAATTTACAAGCATTTTCTTTTCCCTCATCCCATTCCATGATAAAAGTACCCAGTACCTATATTTTTCAAAGTATTAGTTGAATAAAAGAATCCAATCTAGATAAAATGGTTGGTATTAAAATCATAAAAAAAATTATAAAGACCAAAGTTTTGTTACTAGCAATGGCCAAAAACAGCAAATATGAAATAACGCATGTCACTGCAATAGAAAATATTTCGTGCGCATCATACCTTAACACCATGCCTATGAGCAGCATTTGTCCAGCAAGGTGGCGGCAAAGTCACCAGAGTATGAGAAAAGTAGACGAAAACATCGATCAAGTACCAATGCCATATCGTATAAGCATCAGCACTTCTCCCGCCTTGAACATATCTATCATGCGTATATCCTCCGGCCATGTCATGACAAACCAGAACACGCGGCCGTTGTGGAAGCCCTGCTCGTGCCCTAGATGGTAACTTCACCGAGGCTTGGTTAAACCGGAAGTGAAAGGACTCAAAGTAAACCCGGGCCTCCAGCTCTTCCAGTGTTTTGATAGGGTATGACACTGGAACCCCGGGAACTGTGGGGTCAAATGGCATGGGGTCGACGTCGGATGTAAACTCGCCTTTTGAATCTTTTCCGGCAGCGGATTTTTGCATCACGGCGAAGATAAATGATCGGATGTTTCTCAAGATGTAGAAGGCTCTTGGGTAACGAGCTTTGATGGCAGCAGCAATGAAGGGCATCGACCATATGGAGAAGCGGAGAGTACAAGGAAGAAACTCATGTCTACTACCATATGATATTGATTGCGTTCAATCAATAAACCGGTACGTAATTATTTGTAACCGCTACTTAAACTTAATACACCTTCGGTAAAACGCTATCAATTCATATCTAAAAGGATCGGGTTTTTTTATAATATAATAATATTGCGGATTTAATTAAGAATAACATTCGCCTACTCTTCTTTTCGCTCCAGCGAATCCATCGTTGCAGCAGAATCAGTGGACCGCTTTCGCTCTCCTCTCAGCGAAGATGCTTAAGTTTTTGAAAGGAGTAGTTGGCGGATCGGGTTCAGCACTCAAAGATCTTCCTTACCACATCGGGGATCCGTACTCGACCGCGTGGGGCTCATGGGCGCACA
Source organism: Utricularia reniformis (assembly GCA_009725065.1). Lineage (NCBI taxonomy): Eukaryota > Viridiplantae > Streptophyta > Magnoliopsida > Lamiales > Lentibulariaceae > Utricularia > Utricularia reniformis. The sequence continues at coordinate 41,331 of RWGZ01001668.1, read as the reverse complement.
GTCGTGGAACCTCTAAGGTTCTTTCTTCTTTGTTTGATTTATGTTCCATTTTTTATATTTGGGTGTAAATTTGGTCTGCTTTCCGGATTGAATATATATTGGATCAATTTGGCTTGCGGAACGCGGATTATTCACGGAATTATAAGGCAATGATGATGATTAAAGAAATAGTTTCTAGTTGATTTTACGAACTTCATCTCGCAGTTTTGTCAGATTTTGCGTTGTTTTCTCTTGAACTCTGCGTGGCACATTTTTAATGCTCTTTTTTGATAAATTGCAGCCCCCGTGCGCTTGCATTTTTTCTGCTACAAGGCACTACCTAGAGTAGAGCATAAGGAAGTATCGTTTCTGTGGAGTGTTCAATTTTTGTGATGTATTATAATGGGTGTATGCGTGCCACCTAATAATGAATGTTTGATTTCTGTCAGAATTGCATAAATCGTAGTTATATTTGGCCTGAATAGTTGATGCATCCCCGCCTTTATTTGTGTATTTTTTAATGTAACCATTATCTTCATGCTTGCTTTGGAAACTTGATCAGTTAATCTATCAAGAAGAATTTTGTCTTCAATTTTCTATGAGCCAGGATGTGATCATAAACTAAATTTGCCTTTTTTTATTACATAAACAGGAGGATGGCTCGCCTGTGTCAATATTTTCTCTCTCGGGTATCAGTATAAATGATGGGCACTTAGTTGCAGGTCGTAATGGCATCAAACGCCTTCGAACGGTACTCTTTTTTGAATTTCTGCAACTTATAATTTTCTTAACTAGTGATTACCCTACATGATGCTGAATGCGTTTTTAGGAGTATGCAGAATCTAGGACATTGACTCTCTATTAAGTTATTCCCCTTTGTCTAATTTTAAATTTTCTTTGCTGCTCAGTATCTTTTTGTGTATCTTTCAGGTCAGGCATCCAAATATTTTGTCATTTCTACATAGCACTGAGACAGAAATCTCAGATGGTTCCAGTGCAAAGGTTACCATCTATATTGTGACCGAGCCTGTTATGCCACTTTCCGAAAAGATCAAGGAATTGGGTTTAGAAGGCAAACAAAGGTGTAACTGCTGTCATTTTTTTTGCTTGGATGGTTATTTTAGCATTTTTTGAAGTAAAGTCATTTTTCTGCACCTAGTTTTTCATCTCTTCTTGCTCAGGGATGAATACTATGCCTGGGGGCTGCACCAGATAGCTAAAGCCACGAGCTTCTTGAATAATGATTGTAATTTGGTATGCTCATTTTCTTTTGGAAGCAAATGTAATTGAGGTTGCCTTTTTGACGTAGAATAAGAAACCCTTCTGACATAGAATGACAACTTCCGTTGATGTATTGTGCTCCCTTTTCTTAACCATTTTATTTTTCTGCATTGTGTTAGATCAAGAATGCTTGTCTTCATTTTGGTCACTGCAGGTTCATGGCAATGTGTGTATTGCTAGTGTTGTTGTCACTCAGACTTTAGACTGGAAACTCCACGCATTTGATGTCTTATCTGAGTTCGATGGGAACAATGAATCGTATAATGGACCAATGCTGGTAAATTTTATTCGCATTTTTCATTGAACAGAATTACTTGTTAGCTCATGAGATTCAAATATGCTGCACAGTTTAACGGACTTGAACTCTTCAACCCATACTTTTCTTTTTTTATACAAAATTACTTTGCTTTGATAAACAAACTTCTCATTATGTTTTTAGAAAATGATTTTGCAAAACACCTAGAGTGCCTGTACTTTTCATTACAAAATGATACACATGGCTTATGATTATGTACGCAACTCGATTATCCATAAAATAGCTAAAAACTAATGAAAATAAATCAAATATTTTGATTGATTAATATTTTAGCCTATACTTTAAAATTACAGATTGTCTTTAATATTGCAATCACTAGCTTGAGGTATGCACCATGGAAATTGACATGTCGATTTTGTATATGCTTCATTTCATATGCTTTAGCCAGAAGGCAAATAGCTGTTCTGTGAAAAGTTTTGAATAATTATTTTAAACAGCAATATGAATGGCTGATTGGTTCCCAATACAAACCAATGGAGCTAGCTAAATCTGACTGGTCATCCATCCGAAAATCACCAGCTTGGGCTATAGATTCGTGGGGCCTTGGTAAGTGTGCTTCCGGACCGTTTTATGGCCATGTTTTAAAAAGTGGTTGATGTTTCTTGCAGTTTTGAGATTTTGAGATGTCTGTGTTTTAAAAAGTGGTTCATGTTTTTGCAGTTTTTAGATTTTGAGATTTCTGTAATTTTCAGGTCAATATAAAACAGTTGTCTCCATGCGTGATAGCCTGTTATTTGAAATTCTATTTTGAGCTTGGATGACTTGGTTTTACAATGGTATTGCAAAAATGATAATTTAAAAATTAAAATAAATATATATTTTTTTAAATATTTACCAAGCTGAAGTTGTAAAGTGTTTACCATCCTCATTATGGCCATGTTTCTTCCATTTTTATGAGTTATTTGGAAATCACATTTCATTTTTATGAGTTAACACTCCCCTCTTTTGTGCAAATTTTAGGCTGCCTAATTTATGAACTTTTTTCTGGTGTCGAGTTGGGTAGGACAGAGGACTTGCGAAATACATCTAGCATACCGAAGGTGAAAATTTTATCCATTTTTATTTTCTCAACTTCTTATTGTGAAAGTGCATCTGCTGAGATGACATATGCTTATCACATTGTGCAGCTCTTCTATTTGATTTTTGTTCACTTCTCACCTTTACTTGGATGTCTTTTCGTTCACTCAGAAATGGTCTGTTTTCATGTTTCGCAGTCTCTTCTTCAAGATTATCAGCGTCTCTTGAGTTCTTTGCCGTCTCGCAGATTAAATTCATCAAAACTTCTTGAGAATAGTGGTGAGTAGCTTTTGGTATCTTAAGAGGCAGTGTTATAGTTCTAGATATGCCTGGGTACGAAGTCTTATTATTTTTCTAGTGATGTCACTGGGATGTAAACCTGTAAATCCATACAAAAAATTGGATGCATTGTCGCAAAGAAGATTTAAATGTCTTTAAACTCAATGAAATTTGCTATTGAAATATTTTTTCAGAATATTTTCAAAATAAGTTGGTGGAAACCATACAATTTATGGAGATATTAAATTTGAAGGACAGTGTGGAAAAAGATACTTTCTTCCGTAAGCTTCCAAATCTTGCTGAGCAGCTTCCACGTCCGATTGTTTTGAAGAAGGTATGTTATAGTTTCCAGTAATTTTTAGATAGTATGAGACATGAATAACGATTTTTGTTTTTCCAGCTACTTCCACTGCTAGCATCTGCCTTAGAATTTGGTTCAGCAACTGCCCCAGCTTTGACTGCATTTTTAAAATTGGCTTCGTGGCTTTCAGCCGAAGAATATAGTGCAAAGGTTACTGTTGGACATATGCGTTTGATACTTTTCTCATCTTGTTCGTTCCTTGATAAAAGAAAAACCTAGATTCTTACAATTTATTGATTCACATAAATTTTTTCTTCCACTGTAGGTATTACCTACAATTGTGAAACTTTTTGCATCAGTTGATCGTGCTATACGGGTTGGTCTTCTCCAGCACATTGATCAGTATGGTGAAGCATTGTCTGCTCAAATTGTTGATGAACAAGTATGCTCCGAATTTTTTATGTCCTCATTCGAGCAATAGATGCTCTTTTCGTTCTGTTTAACTGAATTGAGAAACAAATGCTTAATAACATTGTTTCAGGTGTACCCTCATGTTGCAACTGGGTTTTCTGATACATCTGCTTTCCTTCGAGAGCTGACCTTGAAATCCATGCTTGTTCTGGCCCCTAAGGTGATAGCAACTTCTTCAAGACCATGAATTCTAAGGATTGTATTACTGGTGCTCAGATCACTGCATTTTTATTATAGTACTCTGATCATGTTTCTATATACATGATTCTCATAATCATGCTGCTAGTTTCAAAGTTTCATAACTTGATCCAATTTTGGTTGTTTGGTGGACAATTATGCCAGATCATTATATCATTCAACTGCCATGGTGGTCATTATATGATTAGGATTTGATTGGTGATTTGGTATATACGGCTAAATATTGCTGCTGTGTAATATTTTAACATGGTAGATGAATGCTGAATTTTAAGATTTTTGGATGTTTCACATTCATTTATTCTCCTCATTTCGCTACAGCTTTCTCAACGCACAGTATCAGGATCACTACTCAAGTTTCTCTCGAAGCTGCAGGTAGCAGCATGAGTGTGTGCGCAATGTTTTTGATACTGCATGATATTCCTGGTTTCAGAAGCCACTTTTATCGGAATAGAAAATTACATACTAAATTTATTCTTCTAATGAATTAATCCTACGGACTTCATACTTGTAATTTTGTATGCTGCAGGTTGATGAAGAACCTGCTATTCGAACTAATACTACAATTCTTCTTGGAAATATTGCAAGTTACCTTAACAATGGGGTGAGTGCTAAATATCAAGAATTGCCAACATTTTGATCTTTTTGAAGCTATTGCTCTGTAGACTTCTGCAGTGTGTCATATACTCGTATAGTTATAATCAGCAATTGACTGCTGTGCAGACAAGGAAAAGAGTTCTTATTAATGCATTTACAGTTCGAGCTTTGCGTGACACATTCTCCCCCGCCAGAGGTGCAGGTACTTGACTTCAGTTTAATAATTGTACTTGCAAGTTTTTGCCGATCATTTCTATCCTAGAATTTTGTGGCAGTCCATTATTCCTGCTCTGGTCCATCTATTTCTATCTATATCCCTCCCAAATAACCCTATCACATCCTCCCTTCCTGAGTGATACATGACTTCCTTTATTTGTCAGGTATCATGGCTTTGAATGCCACTAGTTCTTACTATGATGCCACTGAAATCGCTACTCGAATTTTGCCTAATGTGGTGGTCCTGACGATTGATCCTGATAGGTAGTATTCCATTGTGCTTACTAATTGCTGGTGCACTTTTCGGTCATATTGATCTGAATTTCGTGTTTTTTTAAACTTATTTTTTGAAGTGATGTTCGATCCAAAGCATTCCAAGTTGTAGAACAGTTTTTGCAATTGCTGAAACAGCACAATGAAAAGGTATGTGCATGAGATCATTGTGTTCATTCCAACACGTCGGTCTTGTAATGACTGCAACTTTTCATTGGTTTTGGACCTTTACCCTATTTGAGAAAATAAGTTAATGTTAGCCTTCCACCAAAGTTTATTAAATAAAATTTTGTGAAGAGTGAGTGCCTATATCTTCCAGTAGTCATTATTTGACAGTGATGTTTCTTATTCTCATAGGCAGCTGTGGGGGATGCTGGGGCCACAGGCATTGGAATTTCGTCTGTACCTGGAAATGCAGGCTTACTCGGGTATGCTGATTTTGTCAAGTTATAACCCAGAATAACTCATGCATACTATCGTTTTAAGCTTTGGGCTTGCCCAAAAATAGTTCTTCCTTTCTCATGAACTATTTATTTCATTTTTTAAATATTAATTCTCCATTTATCCACACTGCTCCACTCTCGAAGGAAACATATAATTTTTTATGTGCTCTAACTTCAAACTTAACTCCACTCTCGAAGGAAACATATAATTTTTTATGTGCTCTAACTTCAAACTTAATACTATGTAGGTGGGCAATGAGCTCTTTGACATTAAAGGGAAAACACTCTGAACAGACTACTATGCATACTTCTTCAAGCTCAAGTCCAGCGCTTCCTTCAAGTTCCAATATCATTTCAGGTAAATATTTTTGCCATCTCTTGAGTTGCTTTTCACTTGTTCACAATGTCTTTTGGTTTCACACAACAATTGCATTTTTTACATCTCTGTCCGAATTAATATTGGTACTTCTATGTCAAAGGTGCAGATGATGCAAATCTACCTCCTGTAGATTCGGGGGTTGATTTGACAGATTCTTCTGATAACCATCGACCACCCTCCCCAGCATCAACTGATGGATGGGGGGATCTTGAAAATGGTATTCATGAAGAGGATGATGATGGAAAATATGGGTGGGATAAGCTCGAACCAATCGAAGGGGCAACAGTACCTGCAGTTCTTGCAACTATCCAGGCAGCTCAGAAACTGCCGGTTTCCCTCTCAAGACCGAGTGGTATGGACATGGATATGAAAAAGTGTACTTCTGTTTTGTGCAATATTTTTTCAACATCTATCGTAGACATTTCACTTAAGGCTGATTATGTCAACTGATTCTATGCTAAAGGTAATATATATAACCCCTACTCCATGTCTTTCTTTCAGTTCCAAATACAAGATCAAAAAGTATAATAAAAACCAGTAAAGATGAGGCCCATGACGCTTGGGACTCGACAGCAGAGACTTCAAAAGCTGCATCAAGACAGTCCATCTCAAAAATCAACAGAGTGGCTGAGGAAGAAGATCCTTGGGGCGCCATTGCTGCACCAGTTCCAAAGTCTTCCTCTAAGCCACTGAATCTAAAATCTGGGGGATTGGAGGATGATGACCTCTGGGCTTCTATAGCTGCTCCTCCTCCTACAATGGGGCCAAAACCACTGTCGGCTGGACGGGGTCGTGGTTCAAGACCTGCTGCCCCTAAACTTGGTGCCCAAAGGATAAACAGAACCTGAACAGGCTTCCAAGTCATTTGGAAGAAAAAGAGCTGAAATTGCAACAGGGTTTTTGTAAATGTTTGTCCTTATAAAGGCCTTTGGAGGTAGTTACGTAATTTCCTAGTCTTTGTGTTGCATTGTGTACAAGTATAATCTATTGTGGTTTTATTCTTTCAACCTGCAAAAAGTGATATTCTTTTGATTTCTGTTTTTCATTCGTTATTTGGTTAGTAATAGCAGTCTATTTATTTGTTATGCTTTTTTTAGCGGTATCAACCGTCAACCGTTAACGAATTATAATCCATATAGCAATCAAGATTCAACTTTTAATTGTTTGTAAGACAACTTAGAATTAGAACATAATATAAATACATGTAATTTAACGTGTAAAATTCCTAAAGTAAAGGAAAAGTCACAATGTCGGGAAGAGAATTTAATCGATTGATACAATATGAAAAAAAAGTAAAAATTGTTACCATAGATGAATAAAGGGGGTTACAACATGCAATTAAAATAATAGATGAATAACGAGAAGCGGCAGCTAGTTTTTGTGTTCAAAACCAATTCTTATTTATAGAGAGTTATGTCATCTTCTTGGATCTGATCATCTTCATCTTAACTTGGATCGTATACATAGATTGAATTTTCTACATGAGCCGAATTCTCGTAGTACTCGGTTTAAGGGTTCCCAATATTATTATTAATACTTTCTTCTTTAATGTGTCGTTACCTAACCTATGTCCTATCCCTTATTTATGCCGTTCTTTCCTGCTGCATCGTTCTCTATTGATAACCTTGACTTTTCTGGACATTTTTGTAGTTTAGGGGAAAATTGGTGCAATTATTTTGGTCCAGCTCCAGCCATAGCAGCTACTCATAAGTCCCCCGTATGAATTAATTTTTTAATAGGTTTACCAAAGTTGAGTAACATTATTTATAAAAATTAGAAACAAATTGTGTTCAAGAAAAACTAGGATGAAATAGGAAAAAAATGATATAAATTGGATTAGTTTATAAAAGTGAGATTCTAACCATAGTAAATTATTTGTGTGCACTCTATTTGTAAATGATAAGTCTTTTACGGTGTGGTTTCATTCTCTTATACGTTCTATTTATGCACATTTCTAACGTAAATTGACATGATTCTATAAATTTAACATGATACTAGAATGGGTTTGGAAAAATCCTAAGTGATCTTGTCAGGGGTGTCCAACTTAATGAAGTTGTCCATATGGCAATCCACCGATTTGAATAGTTAAATCTAATTTGTGAGGTGATTGAATTTGTGTAGAGGTGTGTTGATGTATGATGATTGTACCATATCATAAATGAGATGTGATTTGTATTAATTTATAAGAATGATTGTGTACCAACCATAGTAATAGATTTGAAGTCTTGTATGGTATGATTTCATATTCTTATATGTTATATCCTATTAAATTGACATGACTCTACAAATTTAACATTATATCAGAACAGATTATGAAAATTTCGAATAACCTTACCGGGGTTAGTTTGACTTAATGAAATGGACCATTTGTTAATCTATCAATTGTAATAATTCAATTCAACTTGTCTGGTAGTTGGATTTCAAGTGTGATATAAGTTGTTCCATATCGGAAGTGTGATATAAGCTAGATTGATTTATAAGAGAGAGATTGCATACCATAGTAAATGATTTTTTCAATTCTTTTATGATATGATCACATCATCTTATACATTATATCTTAACATTCTCTACGTGAAATAAACCTAATTATAGAAATTCACATGGTATCGTAGCGAGTTCAGAAAAATCCTAAATAACATTGTTGAGGGTTAGTCTAACTTAAATTGACCCGTTGGTAACCCAACAGTTTGAATAATCAAGTCCAACTTGAGTGGTTAGATTTGGATTGGTGTATTGAGATATAACAATTATCTGACATTGGAAAAATCATGATTGATCTTGTTGAGAGTTAGTTCGGTTTAATAAAATTGATTGATTGGTAATCAAATGGTTTGAATAGTCAAATCAAACTTCTTAGATGGTTGGAACACAAATGGTGTATTCAAAATTTGAAATATACCAATGGTTTAACATTGGAAATGATACGTAAGTTAAATTGATCTATAAAAAATACTATGGACCATACTAAATTTATTCAAATTTATTCTTTATATCTCAACATACTCTTCATATATCTAAACCTTAACCCCTACACCATAAAATTGATTTGATTTTAGAAATTTAATGGTTTGTTGGATTATAAATGAAGATTGGATTGTACCAATGTTTTTATACCGAACCGTACATCAAATATTGAGTTTGATCAGTATTTTTTGGTAATGAGTATTAGGATCGATTAATGGTTTTTAGATAAGATTCTAAAAAATTAATTAAATATTATTTTTAAAAAATAAAATATATTTGGTACAGTACCGCTAACCGGTACAAAATTCATACAATTGCCTTCTATAATTGTAGTGTACTATAAATTTAAAGGTTTGCTGGGGTTAGATTCCAATTCACACGGCTGGTGAAGACGGAGGAATGGAGGATTGTAATTTGATGGACTTCGTTGGTTTGCACCTTGGACACAGTTGACTATTTGCTGAAATTCGACCACCTTACTGAATCTCGATTCGATACAGCTGTGGATATGAAAAAGAAAATAGGGGAGATGTTCTTTACGAAAAATCTTCTCTTTGATCCTCAATCCATGAGCAGACCTGGGACTATGCTTGCGGGGGTACTGTTCTTGTTGTTTTCTATTGTTGGAGCTTCGATCCATGAGTACAATAATGCATCTTTTGTTCCTCGCTTCAATTCATTCTTCATCCATGGTGGAAGTGAGGGGCTTTTTGCTCCAAGCGCTCTTGTACCGCCCAAAACTGAGTCTGGCGACGATATTGTTAAGAACCTAAATGGTAAAACCTTCATAAGGTAAATATATCCTGCATTTCTTTATTGCGAACCCTATGGAGAATCGGCGATAAATATCTAGTTGATCTAGGAGCTCTGAATGTGATCTTATGATGTGGATCCTAGAACCCGTTTGGATGTTGGTTGATTATAAACTCGTCCTATACGTTTGATTTTGTCGGCCCTCTGCTGACCGTAAAGGGGCATTGTTGATCATTAAATCCTATAATGTTAATTACTACCTGTACCATGCTCTTGTAGGTTCGAGTCAATCACATTTAGAAGACCAAAGGCCATCGCTGATAAGCAGAATGAGATGCATCAGAGTACTGGAGTTGTTGAGACAATAATCTTTGAGGTCAGAGACAGCGAAAAGATTGGGGGAGCTCACCTGAACTCGGATGCAATATGTTGCAGCCCTGTTTTGGCTAAGGAAAAATTATGCAAGGTTGGTGAGGTTATTATCCGTGAAGATCCCAATAACCCTGGGTGGCCAAGAAGGTTAAGCACTTCTTTTGAGGGAAATGATGAAGTGGCTAATATGGTGATTCAAACTGTTGAGATCAGCAAAACTGGAATGTACTACCTATATTTTGCCTTTTGTGACCCAGAATTGAAGGGGACGGTAGTCAATGGAAGAACAGTTTGGAGAAACCCACAAGGTTATCTCCCTGGAAAAATGGCACCACTTATGACGTTTTACGGGTTCATGTCACTTGCATACCTTGTTCTTGGTCTCTTCTGGTTCTTGAGGTTTGTTAAGAATTGGAGAGACATAATACATCTGCACTGCCAAATTACAGCAGTGATTGCTTTGGGAATGTGTGAAATGGCTCTCTGGTACTTTGACTACTCAAACTTTAATTCCAACGGTATAAGACCAGTTGGAATAACCTTTTGGGCAGTCACTGTGACCGCTATGAATAAAACTTTGTCACGTGTCCTTATTCTTGTGGTTTCGATGGGATATGGCATAATGAAACCAACTCTCGGGGGTGTGATCTTAAAAGTAACACTCCTTGGAGTGGTTTACTTTGTTGCATCTGAAGCGCTAGAGCTTTTTGAGCATTTAGGAAGTATCAATGACCTCAGGGGGAAAATGAGTCTCTTCCTAGTGCTACCTGTAGCATTTTTAGATTCATGTTTTATCATTTGGATCTTTTCATCTCTTTCAAATATTTTGGAGAAGTTGCAGGTATCATTTTTCTTTTCAATCCCAATATTATGAGTTCATATATATGTAAGCTAGATGAGTATCCAACTAAGTCTTTCTAGTATTTGATATAGATTCGTAGGAGCATGGTGAAACTTGAACTGTATAGGAAGCTGACCAACACACTTGCTGTGTCAGTTCTGCTTTCAATTGCATGGATCGGCTATGAGGTCAATGACACCTTTTTTTCATCACTTAAAGGATGTATGCAAGTTATTTTAACTCCTATTTAATGTGTTGTGTTGGTCAGCTGTATTTTAATGCAAGTGATGTGGCAAGTGAGCCATGGCAAAATGCATGGATGATCCCTGCTTTCTGGGCTGTGCTTGCATTTGTTTTACTGGTAGTCATATGCATCCTCCTGACACCTTCACATAACCCCACACGGTCAGTAGACGGTGATCCTAATTCTCATTACCTTGAAAGTCAATTTGTTGATATGGTTGATGATGTTAGGTATGCATATGAGATGGGAGAGGATGAAGAGGGGTTATCATTGAGCAGTACAGGAGTATTAGTCGGTGGAGACATGGGATTGAAAGTCGATAGAAAAGAAAGGAAGCCAATCTTTGCATCAGATATTGTACTCAAACTTGGAGAGGATCTGGAGGAGAACAAAAGAGAATGAGGATACTATCATACTCATTCCCTTAATTTCACAGACACTAATCTAGTTAATACATAAACAGATGAAACATAGCATTGTACTCAAACAAGAAACTCCATTTCTGCCAAGCTTTCACTTTCATAGCCCAAACATTTTTTATTATTATTCATCAAGTTTCATGTTAGCCCAATTGTTCCCATTGGGCCATAGGAAGATAAATTACACGATTTTGGCCCATTATGTACAGACACACGCAGGCGCGGACTTGCACGAGTTGGGCACACGCCGCCACAAGTTAGCATACACCAGACACATGCACACACCCGCCATGCAAGATTCGTTATTTCCCACAAGTTTCCAATTATTTATAACTAAACTCCACGCCTTCTTTGATTACATTCGAATTTCTCATCTAAACCTAGGCTTCTTCGAATTCATCTCCTCACCGTCTCGTCTTCAAATTTTTCAGTCTTGGAAGAAGCTGATTCAATTTGGAAAATGGCGTCTATCAAGGCCCCCCCGCATCCGCAAGGTAATCTACCAATCAGAGGGCAGCTAACGAGACTAGATTGGATATCTTCACCCGCATACTATTTGCCGATGTCAAAAAGGCGCGACCCACCAAGAATGCGAGTTCACGCCGAAGCAATCAATTCAGCAATATCCTTCTCGGACCCCGATGGAGTTTATAGCAAGAGGACGGATTCGTGGATGGCGGGGTCGGTGACGGAGATCGTGAAGAATCTACCCAACGCACCTCTCCTAGTTCAAATACACGGCCCGGGACAGAGGATCCAGGTCGACAAGGCGATGGAGACGGAATGGGCGGCTGTGAGGAACAGGTGGCGGAGCGGGGAATTGACTTCACCAGAAGGTGTAATTTTCGTAGGCGAAATGGAGGGGGAGAGGACAGGGGATGAGGTGACTAGCGTTTGGGGGCTGGTTGCGCAGGGACGGGGCCCTGATTGCGGGCCGGCGTGTTACTTGTTGAAGACAGAAAAAGCACGTGGAGGTAGAGGGATGGATTTCTGCGTGCATTTCTGTTTGATCAGAATGAAAAATTTCCGGAATAGTTACGCAGCGCAATTCAAAGATTCCTGGCTCCTCAAGTGAAGTGACGTCATAATCCCCAATACAATGTCAATCATTATTCTTTTGCTTCTTCTCTTTTGTCTCATTGCATTGTGATTGTATATATAAAAAACTAGTGCCTTGGGGTTGAAACTTTAAATGATCCTGGGCATTTACATCAGCCTCGCCTTTATTTGTGTATTCATTCAATGTAATCTTTATCGTTATGGTCGTTATGGAATCTTGATCAGTTAATCTCAGAATATGATTATTGCGGGCCTGTCCTGTCTCTCGGGTATCAGCACACTTAGTTGCTGGTAGTAATGGCACCAAACCTCTTTTTTTTATAATTATCATAACTCGGTGATTATCCTACATGATGGTGAATGTTGTTTTTGGGAGTAATGCAAAGTGTAGGGGACATTGTTTCCCTTTGTCTAATTTACATTTTCCGCAGAAATCTGACTTTCCGAAAAGATGAATGAATTTGTTTGAAGTGTAGCATCTCTTTTTGTTCAGGGATGAATACTATGTGTGGGACTGGGGCTGCTAAAGCACCGAGTTTCTTGAATAATGATTTTAAATTGGTATGCTCTCGTTTTCTTTTGGATTAAGAATGAGAACTTCTGATGATGTATTGGGCTCCCGCAGTATGCTCGATCAAGAATGTTATGTCTGTCTTTATTTTGGTCACTGCAGGTTAATGGCAATGTGTTGTCACTCATTCTTTGGACGTGAGTTTGATAGCAACAATTCTTGCTTTTTTCATTGAAAAGGATTATTTGTTAGCTCATGACATTCAAATATGTTTAGCAGTCTTGAACTCTTCAACACATACTTTTTCTTACAAGTTTGTTTTCACAACATTGTATTATCATATTATACTTCTTCTCGATGTAGTTTTCCTTATTATTTCAACAACCAACTTCTCGACCCTCGCTTAAAAACAGCCGCTGTTCTTTTAAAGCTATCTCTCTTCTTCTTCTTCTTCTTCTTGCTTGTGATCACGACCTTCAAACTCTCTTGCAGCTGCCAAAGCTTTGACTAGTGGATCTCGCAGCTCAGATATCAAACCATCACCCATCTTGTATTCCTCTTCATTTCCTATCAAGAACAGCCGCTGGTCTGGTCCTTTGCCCATCGGAATGTCCACTGCCAATAGCCTCATATCATACTGCACACAAATAATAACTTAGGCTTCAATAATACAAAAGTTTAAACCCAAACAGGGTTCAACATGTGAGAACCTGGCCTTTCTTCTTCTTAACTTCAACGCTGACCAATCCTTTCCTCTCTGAACCTTCCACGGGGAAGATTAGGAAACACCTTTTCCCTCTTAACCTGGGAAGTTTTTTCAGAGTGATGCCCCCTCCAGACATCACGAATGCTCTCAAATCAGTTCCTGTAAGTGGTGCACCCATAACTTCAAGAATACCAGCAGACATATTTAGCCTTCTCATCGCAATTCTGTATACTTTATCAGGATTAATTGTGTATCTCGAACGCAGCCACAAGCCCTTTATAAAACAAAATTTATCATTATTTGCCATGAAACTCAAGTCAACAATAAGATGCATTCTTCTTATAACGGTTACACAAAATTCTTCGTTCCCCAATAAATAAAGTTCACATCACATGGGGTTTATGCAAATTGGTTCACCGAAGCAAATCTCTGAACTTGTTATTTTCCCATGAAAGCAACACCATATCCTCATTATAGATATCATAAAAAACCAAATCATATGTTCTCTATCATTTGATAAAAAAAACATGCTATGCACAAAAAATAACAAATCACTCACAGTAAACGCAACAATGGCAGATGAAAGAGCCAGAAACCCATATTTTGCCATTCCCTCGGAAAATCCAACAAAAATATTAGCAATTCCAAACAACAACCGCCACAGAAATATGCATACGAAAAGTCCACCTGCACCAAGAAAAACCAGATAATTCCTCCTCCAAAGGGCCTCAATCTGCAGCCGCACCGCCTCCTTGTAACGGATAAACGTATTCTTTAAAGCTAAAACAGGTTTTCCCCCAACCTTTTCGGCAAAATTCTTGGAATTCATTTCATGATTCGTGGATGAGAAGTATCTAAACCCCATGAAGTTTGAAGGTTGTGATAAGTTAGCTAGCGGATCAAACTTCCCACCGAAACCTTGCATATTCACCGATGAGGAAATGAAGATCCTCTGGGCATTAAAAAACCAGGAAGACAAATTGGGGGAACGGGAATTGTGCGAATCTGTGGCAAAACGGGAAATCCCGCTAACGAGGAAATTACCAGCCAGTGAGGGTTTTGAAGCAAAGAAATGAATTCTCCTGAGCAAAAATATGGAAGAGGAAGGTTTAGGCATTTTGCAAAGTGCTTCACGATTTGACTCCGGAAGTATATTCACATTTCACAAACTCAGATTAGAAGACTTTAAAAAAGAAAAGAGGGAAGTAAGGCTTCGAGTTCGAAGTGGTGATGCAATTTCCGTCTCCTGTGATTTCTTGTGGAGTCCAACTTTCATTGGAAATGAAATACCTAAGAAGAAGGGAGGTTGGGGCCGGCCTATTAAGATGATGAAACAATTGGGCTAGGTATGCAGACTCCAAGGCCCTTCACAAACAAAAATCAAATCCGACCAACAAAGTCCATTAGAATCATAGCGTAGTGTGAAGTGTAAACTAGGTCTTGTTCCGTTTGAGAATTTTATTGGGACAAAGATACAATCCACTTGTCAATGTTTTAGTAATATCACCTTCCCAATCCATTTAATAATACCATTTTGTTATACTTATAATACATTCAATTTTGGAGGAGTGTGCACGCATAACTCGAGGAGTCTAGTCTTTTAGCTAATACCCGCATAATATATTATATATTATATATATGTCCTCCTTCTCCCATTGAAGATTGAACACACGACAATGATGGCCGTGGGCAAGGGATCCGCGATTCCCATCATCGCCTCACTTGTCCTATCTCTTTCCCTTCTAACTGCTAGCCGCGCATCCAGCTCAATCGATCAATACTTGGAAGCATATACCCAAGCCTACCCCTCCTCCCTAACCAAGCTCCATGTCTACATCCAAGCCTACTTCTCAACCTCCGATGCTCATAATCAAACAGTCTATCCAGTCGCCCAAGCCACTATCACTACAAAATCACCCACCAACTTTGGCCAGGTAATCGCAATTGACAACCTCGTCACAGCCGGCCCGGACCCTGGATCACAACTCGTCGGTCACTACCAGGGGATGAACACATACTCCGACTTTGCTCAAACAGCTACAACAATGAACATGAACCTAGTGTTCTCTAGCGGCGCGTATAGCGGCAGCACCATAAGCGTGGTCGGAAGACAGCCCATCAATGAACCGGTTAGGGTACTGAGTATCGCTGGAGGAACTGGTTCATTCCGATTGGCCAAGGGCATTGTTTTGGCAAGCACCCACTCAGTGGATCCAGTGAAGCGTAGCGGGACGTATTTGTATGAGATTTATATAGTTACTCCCACGGAGGCCCAAGCCGCATCATAAGCTCCCTGTCTTTTATGCATTTTGCTGTTGGACTTTGTATGTTTGAACCATGAATAATGAAGCCATCATTTTAAAGTATTTCATTTTTTAAGTCAATGGCAGAAATGTATATTATTATTATCCATTCCCTTGGCTGGGAAAATAATTGGGGAAATGTATTTTTTACTGAACCATACCAACTTTTAAAAATTAATTTTAATTTATTTTTATTAAAAAATTAAGTATTTGGTAATTTAATGAATACTGAATTTAATTTTAAAAATAATAATTTGTATTTATGTAGTTGATTAAATCAAATCTGATGCTTTATTTTATGTTAATTTTGAAAATTTTATATTTTTAGTATATACAAAATTCTACTGGATAGCAAAAATTATGATTTAGTAAATATTTGATTTACAGCCTTGGGTTGGATCCCAAATAGTTGATAGTTGATACAAACAACTCTTGTTAGATAGTTTAGGGAATTGTGCTGAAAATAAAGTTACAAAGCAATGGGCAATAAAAATTAAAAAGTGAAACTCCTCGCATGCCACGGGTCCAAAAAGCTGCTTCCACGCGGTCCATGAATGAATCCCATTTTATGCCGGGCCGGGCCAGCCCGGGCAAACCATTTGATTTCTCCATCCTATAATTCATGATGCTGCTGGACGGTGCCGCCAGCATCACCACTTCTCTGTTTGTCTCGTGGCCCAATCAGTCCGCCGCGTTTTGTTGCTAAAATAAATTTAATGAAAATCATAAGAATTTGCATGAATTAAATTATAATTTAACTATTATATCGGGAAATATTGGATATCGTCTGATATATTAGTCATACGTCTCGAATCAAAACATATAATTTTAAACATATATCGTGAAATACATGACGGTATCGAGTTATAGACAAATATCGATCGATACATGAAATACTAGACGGTATCATTATTTGTCTGATAACTCGCGATATCTTGCTATTGGGTTGGATCCCGGGTTTTTTTGAGTATGTTCTTAAAATACGAATAAACATATTATTTTCTTTTAATATAAAATTAAATTTAGTATCAATCGATATACCGGTCATACTAGTTATACGACCGTATAAGTACCACTCATTATTTCACGTATTTTAATGACAAACGTAGAAAAACCCGAGATCCGATCGAATAACAATATACCGGGAGTTATTAGACAAAACAATGGTACCGCCCAATATTTCATGTATAGATCGATATCCGACACCATAACATGATACCGCATTGTATTTCATATATCGATCGATATGAAAATATATGTTTCTATTCAAACTGTACGACCAATATATCGGTCGATACCTATTATTCACGTATAGTCTTATTTTAGCAAATTCATTTTTATTATATATTTTTAATCAAAATATATAAGTAATATTTTAAATATTTGATTTATTTTTATTTAAAATATATAACATATGTTATTTAACAAATAAAATACTATTGAAAATTTTGTTAAGAAACAGACTATTTGGCAAATGAATGAATGTTGGACAGATTCTATTTTGCAAAGTTGCTTGGAATTTTATTGTTTCCGTTTTCACAAGTTTCAGTACCCATTTTTCCTGTACTAAAACATGGCTAACTCACTTCCATGTGAATGTATATATATATATAATATAAACGTCCATTTTGAGCGGTGAATCCATATGAAATGAAGCAGACAATATTGCTACTCGCCAACCTTTTTCTTTTGGCCGCCCTTGCAGTTGCTAATGGCACCCTGATTCCAGAAGATGAATATCAGTTAGATATTTGGTTCAAGCAAAACGTTGGCCTGAAAGACAATTTTGATGAGGCTGAAGCCAATGCTGAGAGCAATCCGAAGGTGATCACCGTGAGAAAAGATGGGAGTGGAAAATTTAAAACCATTTGGGAGGCTGTCAATAGCGTGCCCGTGAATAACAGGAAGCGTGTCATCATCCACATTGGACCTGGAAATTACACGGAGAAGATAAAGATTGAGAGAAATAAGCCTTTTATCACATTCTATGGGAACCCCAACAACATGCCCATGTTAGTCTTCAATGGCACGGCGGCCAGTTACACAACGGTCGAAAGCGCCACCTTGATCATCGAGGCCTCGCATTTCACTGCTGTGAACATGATAGTTGTGGTTGTGCACGCACTCACATGTCTTTGATTGGTAGTTTTATGTGTGAAACAGATACTAACATTTTGTTCACCTGTTGCAAGAACTCGGCTCCAAGGCCCGACGGAATCACGAAAGGAGCTCAGGCTTCCGCTTTGACAGCCGCTGGCGACAGTGCTGCATTCTACAATTGCAGATTCTACGGATTTCAGGACACCATTGTCGACGACAGCGGGCGCCATTTTTTTAAAGATTGTTACATCCAAGGAACCGTGGATTTCATCTGCGGCAGCGGCCAGTCTATCTACCTCGTGAGTTGATATTGTCTTGAATCCCCGATGATCTGAATGAATAAACTGAAATGATTTAAGTTCCTCGGCAGAACACGGAGTTGCACGTGATTCCAGGAGAAGAGATGGCGTTCATCACAGCGCAGGCGAGGAAAAAAGGTACAGATCCTAATGGCTTCGTCTTCGTTCACTGTCGCGTAACGGGAGCCGGCAAAACTGCATACCTCGGCAGGCCGTGGTACCCCTACGCACGTGCAATCTACGCATTCACTGAGATGAGCGACGTCATTAATCCGGTGGGATGGTCCCTCATCAACAACAAAAAGGATGAAAAGTAGATGATTTTTTATTATTTGATTTAACTGTTGTGTTCATCTCAATGACCGCCCAATCCTATTGTGAAGCACCGTGTTCTTTGGAGAATACGGTAACAAAGGATATGGAGCCAATCTTGCAAAGAGGCCGCCGTGGGTTAGGAATATGTCCGAGACGGAGGTGAAGGAGTTCCTTAGCCTTGATTTCATTGGCGCATCACGGTGGCTGCTTCCGCCGCCCAAGCTCTAACTCTAACGACAACAAAGCTACCATCAGCTCTCCGATTAACAATGATTATTATTCTTTCGTTATTGCATATTTCTCGCTTAACTTTTTTTAAATAATTAATGCTTGGTCTACTCTATACAAAGTATTATTAAAGAAGATGTACATCTATGACAGATCCGCAGTCATTAAGTTTCATAAAATGCATAATGTAATCATTCTATTATTCTACATTGCTCTTTCATTATGTCTCCATCCTTAAGATCTAATAAACCAGTAGATCAATATAAATAACCTCGTTGCATTTTTTCATATATTGCTATAAATTACTAATTAAACTCTACTAAAAATCTAATATATTAAGCTATTTCAGAAAATTTTCTTTACTAGTAGTCCATTCAATTTGACACCAAATCAATACCTGTTCTCTAATTTTTTAAATCAAAGAATTCCTTATGATGTAATATTCATTTGTACAAAAAGTACTAAAATACCATCAACTTCATTATAATAATAATAATTATAATTATAATAAATAGTTCAATTATGGTTTCTCATTTATCAATCAATCTTTTAATTTCGAGTTACATCTCAAGCAACATTTCACATACACAATTCAAAACACAAATTCATCTATTAAGTGAATATTTATATGAATTAAGCATATTATTCATCGTCATTTTATTGATTGAAATCCAAAGTATATAAACTATTGTGTTTCATACCGGCATTGAATTTAGTTATAGTCTAGATTAAATTCAATTATATATGTATTGTTTTATTAAATTAAAGAACAATTAAGTTGAACATTCGACAAAACCCATGATCTTGTACTACAAAATAGTGATTTAAGATAGAAAATTCATTACCGTCTTATATTAAATCCTTAATCTAAACTATAAATTACTATAATAAACAAGAATTCAACATTTGGATTGAATTTTAAAACACTAGATTAAAAAATAAAATCAATTTCGAATTAAATCCAAAATTTTCCAAAATTAAAAATGTGTTTATAAATGAAAAAACATAATTAATCATTAAATTATTTGAAGTTAAATGTATATTAATAATTTAGATTAAATTAAAAATAAATAATGAATAATGAATGGAATTCATATCACATCTTAAATTTTATATTTTTTATCCTGCACATCAGCACATGTGGGGAAAAATCGCAATCGGAAACCCTAGGGGTATAACCAATTTCATTTCTCATTTGGAGCCGCGGTCTGGGAGACGAGGCTGAACAAACTCTTTGACCTGTTTATTTCGCCGGGCGAAGACTACAGATACCCTGCTTTCAGGACGTAGTGATGGAGAACCATGAGCACCAGGAAGAGGAGGAAGCTGTGTACGGCGGCGATGTGCCCGAGGATGCTTACATGGAGGCCGACTTCGACCCGGACCAGACATCCGACTCGAAGGCCGAGGTATGTGTTTACGGAGAGATTTGCGGTTTTCAGATGTAAGTATTCTAGCGAGTTTTTTTAGTATCTTTTTGTTTGAAGTTGGAGAGCATGAAGAAGAGATTGCAAGAGATTGAAGAGGAAGCAGGTGCGCTTCGTGAAATGCAGGCCAAGGTTGAGAAAGAGATGGGTATACCTCAAGGTTTTTCTCCTACACAATGTTTTTTGCTTGAAAAAAGAGATTTGGGAGTTGAGAATGTGTGTTGGATTTTTCTTTCGATTAAAACTGGCTGATAATTACACCAAGGTACTTTTAATAACCCAAAAAAGCAAGGTTTTGGGGTATAAGTTATAAGGAGTCTGATGTGTTTCTTATACTGCCGATGCTAATGTTGTCCCACTTTAGTCTCTGCTGATAGATATTACAGAGCAAATATTGATGGTGCCCATTTGGCGTATATCTTATAAGGAGTCTGATATGTTGGATAATTTGTAGTATATTCTACCGAAATTATGTTCTAGAGTTTTTTGCTTAAGAGTTGGATACAACATTGAAGATAGAATTTTCCAAAAAATGTAGTTAGATTGCTTTTTCAGTTTACTCATTCTTTTAATCTAAACTTGTACATGGGGTTTTCCCCGTTGGGCTCAGTAGAAGATTCCAATGGCGCTTCTGCATCCCAAGCTGAGAAAGAGGAGGTGGATTCACGCTCTATATATGTTGGTAATGTGAGTTACCGGATCCTTTGCTCGTAATTGGCATTTTTTATAAAGTGCACATATAGTCATGCTTTAGGAGTCATTTTTCCGGCTAATGTGGTCTTACTTCATGCACAGGTAGATTATGCGTGCACACCTGAGGAGGTGCAGCAGCATTTTCAGTCGTGTGGGACAGTAAACAGGGTCACTATACTGACTGACAAATACTTCCAGCCCAAAGGATTTGCTTACGTGGAATTTGTGGAGGCCGAGTCTGTACAAAATGCTCTTCTACTGAATGAGTCAGAGCTGCATGGCCGTCAACTAAAGGTGTTGGTGTGGTTAATGAAAGATGCATCTTTCGGTGTGCCTTACGTCTCCTGATTTTGCAGGTGTCTTCCAAAAGAACGAACGTTCCTGGAATGAAACAGTACCGAGGAAGGCGTCCAAGTCCACACTTTGGATCGAGAAGGCCCTTTATGCCTCCTCCATATGGTTATGGGTGAGTGCTGCTAATGTTTTTTTACTCGATCATGTTATGTCTAAAAATTGACAACTGATGTTTGTTTTGTTCCATTCCACCGATCCTCTTTGGAATTTTGTTCAATTATGGAGCTAATTGAGTGCTTAACATGAAAAGCTTTCCCTTGCAGGAGGTTTCCGAGGTTCAGGCGCCCATTTATGCGTTACAGGCCGTATTAGGGCCGCTTTATTTGGGAGCGATCAACATGAAATACCAATTTACCTTGTTTTATTTTGTCCCATTCGGTCATCCGCAATAGACGTGGTTCACAAACGGTACTTTAAACAGTTTGATTATTTTGTTTCATGAAATCAGTCATTTGCCGTTCAAGGAAAGCGCAATTTAGGTTTACGAAATTTCATGAAATTACGAAATTGATTATTTTAAATTACTGTTGATCTTCGTGTCTCAAATCAGAACCACTTGTAAATTTCTACTTTCTACTTTCTACTTTCTAGACTAAGTAATAAGGTTGCGATCCGATTAAAAACCAAAAAGAAATAGTACTACGTAAAATAAAATACACACTTCATCTAGTCATGTAGATTATATGGGCAATCAGCAATGAGATATCAGTTGCAACGTGCACAGGGTATTCTTTAGATTATGACATCTCTCTGTTCACACTCCGCAGCTTCATGTGTCTTTTAGGTGGTACTCCGGCTTCTCTTTTAGGGAAGGCTTTCGTTAACATATGTCTTGGTGGGATATAAGCTTCTTTTTATTTTTTGGTTCATAATAACATTAGCATTTCGTAAATTAGTTGTGGATCGCCTCAGCCTCGTCTCTTGGGTGTGTAATACTAATAATGCGTTCTTGATGCAGTTGAATTACAATTTCTCTCTGGAAAATACTAAACTACTAAATGCACAAAAGAAACTTTTTTTTTGAACGGAATGCAAAATTTCATTAAGTCGTGAATAACAATCATTATTCCCATCGCCCAAACATTTAAAATCTAGCGAATGACATTCAAAACAACCTCTTGTGCTAGAAACCATTCGTTGAGATTTATCCCGTACATCCGACCTCTATGTTTAATAACATCGAAACAATATAATTGCACCCTAAAGAAGCTTTGAGATTCCAACATGATTTCTTCATGAAATACCAAGTAATTCCGTCGGTACCAATGACAGAATTACTCAAGTCCTTCTGCAGCAGCGCTGGATGCCACAGCACTTGATTCCCTGCACAGAAAAATGAACTATGTTTCTATCAACATGCCTCTGTGCCACACCAGCTCTACATCCGGAGGACCAAGCGGAAAATAGCATCTCTACGAGTTCAGGGGAGAATCCATTATGACTAATATCCACCTTCTTCAAGCTCACTGCTGTTGTAACGCAGGCACCAAGTTCCTGCATAAGCTGCCTCACTGAATACTCGATGGAAATCTTGTCATCCCGAGTATACCTGCGAGCAGCTTCTGCATTTATTTCATCATCTTCACTATCAGCAGCTTCAAGCTGGTTATCACATATGTTGATACACATCTCCTTGCGCAAATCATCAACTTCGTCTGATTTAGGTGCTGGAGAGGTAGAGCTTTGTGAAATGAGCTGCTTGGTCTTCAAGGGTACTGTTCCTTCATTGACTCCAGAAACACCACTAAGAGCTTGAGCATCATTTAGACCAACATTGTCAGCTACGTTGAGTTCTTCAAGAGAATGATTCCCCGATAGTGCTTGAAGAATTTGAATGATGCCAAAAATACCAAGTTCACACTTGAAGACTTCCAGAACTCTTAAACAGCAATGCGATTTCCTAAGCAATGATGCTATTTCACTTGATCCCTGAATTTGAGGTTGCATTTAGGCTTCTAGTACAGTTTTTTTTTCTTTTGAGGAATAAAAAGAATCTCAAATATGCATGAGCATGAAAGGAAAAGCAGTTTGATCTTATAAAGAGAAACATGCCTCTTTTGCGATAGGATTTCCACCAAGATTCAGTTCAAGAATACCACCGGTCAAAGATGATTCATTACATAGCCGAGCTGCATATTCACAAGTGACTCCAGAAAACGAAAGATCAAGTCTGACCAGTTCTTGAGTATCTTTGGATAATGGTTGAATCAACTGCATTGCACCTTCCTGCAAAACAAAGTCCAAATAATTTACAAAACTGAGATTGTTGAAATTAGATTCGCCAGTTAAAAATTGTGCATTGACAGAAATCGAGGTTGCTTCCCAAACTCATTTGTTTGTGACATAAAAATAATGGTCAACTTACTAGCATTCAACTCTCATCCCGCCTTCTCAGAAACCCCTTTTAACAGAAATAATGATGAAAACTACAGCTATAATGAACTCACGTTTCCAATATTAGTATTTCCAAGCAGAAGTCCAGACAGGCAACATTTATTGGCAAGTTGGCAAATGCTATCAACCACAGGCTTGCTAAGTTTTATACCATGCAAACTCAGCTCTTGGAACCTGCAAGCCAAAGTATTTTTCTTAGAATCTATTTTAGGTAAGGTAACAGAAATGTATTACAACATTGCAGACATGTAATACAAACCGCCTCAAAGTCGCAAGCTTGAGCACAAGATTAATGACCACATTCCCAGAGACGTGATAATTCAGTCCTGTTCAAGAAAACTAATCAAAATGGCTTCTCCAGCAGGATCAAAGATAGTTTACATCTTTTTCTTTTATAAAAGCTACCTATATAAAGATGGGTGAGAGCAGCATCCATCTCAAGAGAATCAGCAATTCTTTGGATTGTTCTTGATGTGAGTTGACAGTTCTCTATGTTGACACTATACAAAGCTGCAAATGATAGTTTCTCAATCAACGTAAAGGACATGAAAATAGATTGATGTTCTGATGTTTGGTAGTTTTCTAAATTATAAGAGAGATTATTTATTGCAAGACACAATAAATATAGATTAATCCAACTGTTGCAGGTTCTTGCCTTTGCAGGACCGGATGATGGCTGTTAGGTATGATGCACAGGCATCAGTCAAACAATTTCCAGAAATATTGAGAACCTCCAGTCGAGCATAGAGTACTGGGCATTCACAAATCTGAGAAATAAAAGACCATTACAAGAAAGACAATCACATTTCCAGAAAGACCGCTAGACTTCAAATGTCAAAATGGATCCAAGCCCCATGTGATGCAATTTAAATCGCAAGCCATTAGCTTTAAAAGTTGAAATTTGATTTGAGATTAACTTTGGTTGATCTCAAATGATTTTAATTAAATAAAATTTCTGTTCAAAAAAACATGTAAGTAATTTTTTACCCTGAAAATTTTCAATATGAAATTAAGTAGTAATAATGCAAAAAAACATGAACACAAACAAACTGGATCAGTTCCGTGAACCAAAATTTTGTACTACCTCAAATAAAGCAGCAGGTCCAAGTCGATTGTCATGCAAATTTAAAATCAGACCTCCATAACTCTGGCCCGAGGATATAAGCACTTCTTTTAGTTTCTCAACAGTACTATTACCTGCATCATAAAACTCAAAAAACGAGAAATTAGCAAACATTTTCGAGAACATTAAAAAATTAGCATGTTTATCATAATTCATACCCAATAAATTATGAGAAAGGTCTAGGATAGCAAGAGGTTTGTGCAATTTAAGAGCATCCAGTAAAGGTGCAATGGTGAAGTCCTGCAACTGACAATCTGAAACTACAATTTCATCTTCTGATACCTATTGAGAGTTCATTATCAAAAGGCCATGAACAGTACCACTTGTCAGTACAAAACCTTAAGTGAATCAACAATCATGATATCTAGGAGTTGAATCTCACAACAAAATTTAGAGCTTACAGATATATTGTACAGCTTATGCACCAGTTTTAGATTGGGCGGTACAGATAATGCTTCACAACAATTGATGTACAATTTCATCAGATTCTTTGGCACCATAACTGTTACATATCATCAAGAAAAACATCAAAAACATTATACACTGCATATTAGTGACTATGACACTCAACCCCATATATGTAAAGCTTCAATAGCAATAAACAATCACCATCCAGGAAAACTGGGAACATTAAAAAATCCAAGCACAGGATATCACCTGCACAGGCGTCAATCCAGCCTTTTTTAGGTGGATGATCTGTCAAGCTCTTTAGCTCCTCCACAGATTCAAGAATTCTTCCATTAAACATCACATTTTGAATAAAGGGTACTAGTCCTGGAAACATCGACTCATTTACATCAGCATCCACACATGCATTATTTGATGAAAATAAAAATGAACCATATTTACATATTAAGGTAGACTTTGTTTATTCATAGTCAAGGAAATTGTCAAAGACCACACAACTTAAAATATTTTACAGCTCAGTGAAGTAAAAATGAATAAAAAATAATATCAAGGGACTACTTCATTTATCCCTACCTTTGGACCTCTTTTCTCTAAGAAGATTCATGTAATATAAGCATGCCAGTTCAACTTTAATCCAATCCATGTTAATTTCCTCACCAACGCCATATGCATTGAGGTCCAGATTGACAAATCCTTGATCAAACTTGACAATGATATTTTTCTGAAAGACATCATCGTCAGTATAAAAGATTCATGGAACATATCGATTCAGTGATCAAAGTAATAATTCTTGTCTTCCTTATACAAGCCATGTCAATCCAGAAGTGAAGTAGCGATCATAAAAATGGATGATGATCATAAATTGTCTAAAATGCATGCAAGCACATGTGTGAGAAAAATAATAAATTATGCAGATGGCCGTAATAATAGCTGTTCAAAGGTCTTAAAAAATACGCACAGGTTCACATGTTCTTGCTCTTCCACACAGTTGGGAACCCTGCGAACCTAGGCTGAAAATGTTTGACCTTGATGAACATGAAGTACTTTCTTGATTGATATGATGCAGTTCATCGGTGGTATACCTTGAGCTGAATAGTGAAGCATCCTCAGATACATCAGCTAGACTCCTCGCACTTTTTCTGACTACTGTTACATAGAAGCTTTATTCAACACAAATTCTTCAAATATTTAGTGCTCGTAACAAGATGCCGAATTAGTATTACCTTCATCAGAAGCTGATATCTCTTTAGGATGCTTAACTGCTATCCTTTCCGCAGAAAAATTGTCCTCATTTTCATCTTCATCATCAGAAATAATTGCATGTGCCCGTTTTCTCTTGGAACTGCAGCTGTCTGTATGTTTTGAAACACTGTAGGCCTCTGATTTATGTGACTCGGAAACATTAAGCATAGTATTGACAGCCTCTTCTCGATTTTCAATAATGTTAATTTGATGAATGGGGACGAAGTTCCTTTTTTCAATCAGTTCAACGTCAACTAAAGATTCAGATGTTCTAGAAAATTCATGCCTCTTGGTAAGACTGTCATCGGACATCTCATCCTTTGAGTGGTCATTTAACTCTGATTTAGTCTCTGAACAGCTGTCTGCTGGAGAAACTTGAGGATTCAGCTTTCCATCTTGGGACTTCTTTAATTTTTCAATTAAAGATTTTATTTTCCTGTAAATCGGATCATATTTGTAACCAAAAATCATAAAAATAAAAATGAACTTGCACAACACGTCACATGAAATTGAATGAAATACTGAACGGTATGGCATGATGCATTCAATTAAATTTCATTTTTAGGAAATTTGTATATTGATAATTTTCTAAGGGACGAAGCAATAAAACTGCAATATACCTGGCTTCTCCGGTGTCATTAAAGCGAATCATATGACTATAGTGCACATTCTCTAGAGCAGAGAGCTGCAAGTAAGGCAGGTTTGCTTCTACAGCAGTTCTGCAAGAGAACCTCGGAAAACATAAAAATGTTCTACAATATCCGGGAGTAATACAAAACCTTGAACTTGGGGTCCTTACCTGTACCCCTCTCTAAAAGCTTCTAAAGCACCAAGCCAGTCCCCACTAGAATCCAGGACTTCTCCAATGTTAATCTTTGCCAGTGCTTGTCCCTGAAATTACAGTGTCTTGAGATAACTTTCCAAGTAACCTCACAGTAGTTTTTCAGTAATAAGATTCCAAAATTCTAAAATCTTGAGATGCTTAGAATGACTAGCTTAGAAATATTAGCATTGTATCATGATTTTTGGGGCCATATACATATAATATAAAAAGGAACAGGAAGACTATAAAATTGCCAATTAGTGAAAATCATTATTTATTTCCAGAATAATCACCTCACTATTTCCAATCAACCTGAAGGTTTCCCAACCTTTCCTGCTCCACTTCAAAGCTTTGTTGAATTTCCTGAGTTTGTGGTATGATTCTCCTATAATTAAAAATGAATCACTCAACTTCTCCTTGTCACAAAGTTCACCTGCAATCTTCTTTTTCCTTTTCGAATATTGTAGAAGCTAGCAGTCAAACATGAAATCACATTAGAGAAATGTCCAAACAAAACAAAACAATTAATCCTGTATCGGAACTTGGTATCTGTTATAATTGTGTAGTTTAGCATAAGGTTGCCAACCCACGAGAAAAGCGATAATCGATTATTCTGAAAATAAAAAATGCATTGATGTGTGCAACAAGACAAGAAGCAGTAACATACTTTAATCCAGTTGAAGATCATCCTTGACTTCTCAACAATGGAATCGAGGGAATTGCTCTGTCTATGAAGATATTTCCATTCATTCTCAGAGCCTCTTGATAATTCTGTTCTCCTTTCAAGCTTCTTTAATTTCTGCTCTTCCTGTCTTAGTTCATTCAGTACCTCCATTGCCTTTTGAACAGTTTCAATATTTTCATAGATCTGGTCTGCTAATGCATGCTCATCTTCCAATGATTTTGCAAGGTCAAGCGCCTTATGATAAGATGCAATAGCTTCTGTGTACTTTTGCTTTCTATAATGCAGCTCTCCGAGGTTAATGTACCCTTTAGCCTCTCCTTGAAGATGGCCAATTTGCTTACAGACAAGGATATCTTTTTTAATATGCTCATGGGATTTTTCCCATTTTCTCAGTTCTAAGTAGAGATTACCAAGGTTATGATGAAGTCTGCTTCGCGCATCATCATTCTCATTCACCTCCTCCTCGTCACATATCTCCAGTCCTCTACAAAGGAGTTTCTCTGCTGCATCAAAGTTATCAAGATCAATTTCCAGCATTCCAAGGTTATTATAGGCATCAACGTATTCCTTTACAAAAGAAACTCTCTCAGAAGGTGGATTATTCATTATGGCTTCAGCAATCTCCATTGCGGATTTGAAATATTTCTTAGCATTTCTGATGGAGCAATGATCATCATCCGACTTCAGAAACATTTCATGATATGTTCGCCCAAGTTGAGTGCTTGCCCTTTGTTGTTCAATGAGGTCATTATCAACCTTGGCGAGCTCTAAATGTTTTTTCTGACACCAAAATACCATAACATCAACATTAATAACAAAAATAGGAAACTAAATTAACTGGAATGATTTTTTTATCGTCAATTTTTGTTAGTTGAAATAGCGAAATGTTACTCCAAGATAATAAATACATATACATAGAGGTTTTAGACATGGGATCATTCAGCGCTTGTACCCATGCATACAGCAGTAATATTTCTAGTTTGCCTCTTTCTTTGATCATATGAAGTTTCAGGAAAATGACTTAGAAGAAGATTCCATTGATCCCTTCGAAACTATTATCCAATAAATTTTAATACTAAATGTGTGATAGAAGCTCGGATGCAGTACTTTATACGCAATTTTCTGTTTATCTATAAATCGCATTATTTAAATAGAATGAACATAGAAAGAGCACTATAACCTTAACCTTGTAATAAACAAATCCTTGATGCCGAACAATAGGAAGTTAGAAAAGCAGTCGGTATAAAAGTCGTCATTTACCTGATAAATGAGAGCCTGATCATATTCATGGAGGCGAAGATGGAGCTCGCCCAGGGACTGGCACGTAGCGAGTAGCTGTTTCTCAGACAAGTAACGCAAAGAAACATCATAGTCTTTTCGAAGCCATCTCAGAGCCTCTACATACTCTCCGCGATTCTTAAGTACGTGCCCAATGACGTTCGCCCAACGCGCCTCCTCCTGCCGATTACCGCATTCTACAGCGGCCTTGTAAGACCTCTTTGCTTCATTCAGGTGCTGCTGGTTGCTAGCCTCCTCTCTCCGAGGCATTGATCCCAAGGTTCAGATGATGATTAGAAACCAATGAAAGCAACCTACTTTCTAAATGGCGGGGAGATGAAAGAGCGTAAAACCTCCCGCGTACTCGTCTCGGAATATAATATTGGGCTGGGCCTTGAGCTTTGAGTTGTTTTGTAAATTAAATTAAACAAGTTGCGAGTGACCAATATTAATATATATTTGTGTTAATTAATGATACTTATTTGTGTAAATAATTATAAATAAATGGGGTACCGCGTATAGTTCGTGTAAACGTGAGGGAAATATACTTCAGTTTCTCCTTTTTTATAAATACAACGCCCAAATCTCTCACACGCGCCAGGCTTACCATTCCCTGCGATCAAAGCCAGATTAACGATCGAGGCCAAATACATCGGCTCTGATTCATTGCTGTAACCATGAGTTCTGAATAGTAAATCTCCTGGCTTTCAGATTCAGATTTTTGGGTAGTCGGTGATGATTAATTTGATACTTGATTTGGTGGTGATAGGCGATTGAGTGTATGCATGTTTTTTATGTGGATAACTTAGGTTTCTATGTGAAGAATAAGGTTTTCTCCTTTCGTTTCGTTTTGGGATCGCTGATTTGTGTAGGGCTAGGTTCATCTGGAGTTACGTGATCTGGGTTCTAGGTAGAATTGGGTTCTGTTGATTTTTCGATGGGGTACCTTTACCCGGGATATTGACCAGTGCACATGATTTTATAGCCAAGCATTATCCCTCATGTCATTTATTTCTTCTTGTAACTGGCCTGATATAACTTTTTTTTTGGTTTGTTGTTATCCAGTGACTACTTGTTCAAGCTTCTTTTAATAGGAGATTCTGGTGTTGGAAAATCATGTCTCCTCCTGAGATTTGCTGTAAGTCTCTGGATTCCAATTAATCTAAAATGTTGTGAATTTCATCTCTAGTTAGTAGTTATTGTTGTTGTTTTACTTGAGTGTGTTTTTTCTGCTTATTTTGATACAGGATGATTCATATATTGACAGTTATATCAGCACAATCGGAGTTGATTTTGTAAGGCTCCTGTTTGTTTTATCATTATATTATTTGACTAAATTATGGTTTTCATACTGTTTACATTCCTCAGAAAATAAGAACCGTAGAGCAGGATGCAAAAACTATTAAACTTCAGATTGTAAGAATCTCATTCTTCTGTTTACATATGGTTACCAGAAACATTTGTATATTTTGATATTTGTCCCACACAGACACACTAAGGACCTTTGCAGATATTTTTACGAGCAATCTTTGTTATATTTCCTCTTATTTTTATTTTCAGTGGGATACTGCTGGGCAGGAACGATTCAGGACAATAACAAGTAGCTACTACCGTGGTGCACATGGAATAATTGTTAAGTTTATTTCTTAACCTTCTTCCATACTGTTATTATAAATTATTCTTTTAATTTACTAAATGTTGCCTCACATTGGGTGTTTTCCTGCAGATAGTGTATGATATAACTGACTTAGAGAGCTTCAACAATGTGAAACAATGGCTGAATGAAATCGATAGATATGCCAGTAATAATGTCAACAAACTTCTTGTAGGGAACAAGTCTGACCTTGCTGAGAATAGAGCAGTGTCATATGAAACAGCCAAGGTAGCTATTTGTAGGCTTATATTTTGTAGACTTTTTTCTACACAAGACGGACATGACCATCCCCTTTTTATTATTTTTTGAAGGCCTTTGCAGATGAAATCGGCATTCCATTCATGGAAACTAGTGCAAAAAATGCCTCCAACGTTGAACATGCTTTCATGGCAATGTCTGCTGACATTAAGAACCGGTAACTATTTTGTATAGATATTTCTAGATAATTAAAAGCAAATTCATCCACTCCATTAGGATACTTGATTTTCTGGATCTTCAAATATCACCACATATATTGGTGTGTACTTGTTGATGAGGTTGTTCATTCATCTGCTCATCTACAGGATGGCAAGTCAGCCCCAGTCAAACACTGCAAGGCCACCAATGGTGCAAATCCGTGGACAACCAGTTTCTCAAAAGAGTGGCTGCTGCTCGTAAATGCAACTTTCTCTCTCAGCTCAGCGTATGGTAGGCAGTATTGTATTCTTTGGATTATACATCCATACCTATATTTGATTTTCGAGTATAGAAGCTACTAAATTTTATAGTTTGTGGGTGTGTGTGACCTTGATTGTGCAACCTTTCATGGCATGACATTAAAATCTGGATTATTCTTTGAATAAGGAAGGCCATTGCTGTTTGCCAGTTCTTGTCTTTATAAGAAGCAAGATATTTAAACACAAAAAGGTAGTAGTTAAACACTTACATCATCATCATCTTGCAAACTCATAGGAATGATGAAAACATTGGTTGGCCTTTGCCTTTCAAATGAAGTACTTGTGAGCATGACTCGTACCTTCCAATCCCCTCTCCCAAATAATTGAAGCCCCTCTAAGAATACAGAAGCTTGTAAACTGATGGTGATGCATG
Organism: Utricularia reniformis; assembly: GCA_009725065.1. Taxonomy (NCBI): domain Eukaryota; kingdom Viridiplantae; phylum Streptophyta; class Magnoliopsida; order Lamiales; family Lentibulariaceae; genus Utricularia; species Utricularia reniformis. Next base: position 9,300 of record RWGZ01001668.1, on the reverse strand, counting down.
TTAATACGTAGGCTTCTTGATGTCATTGAATTTTCAATCACAAGGGCAGAAATAGAAACATCTCTTGTGCCAAAGCAAGTTTTTCCCAGTAATAAATACACATTTTCAAGTACAATTTCCTTAAAAAATGAGGAGAAATCTGCACCAGAAGAAGGATTTTTTTTTGGTAGTACTTAGTAAGAAGGAAATATCAAGCATTCTGTAACTATAAGGAAGTGGTAAGCTTTTCTTCTTCTTCTTCTTGTTCAATATCTTGAATAGGTGGGAATAGCATATCCTGTGCAGCCTCAGAGCTGAGGAAGCTAGGCTGATTTGTGGATTCAAGGAGCCGAGCCCACATCCTGTCTGTCAATTTCACCACATTTTGTGCCTCTGTTACTCGCTGAATGTGAAAAAATGTGTCATCAACTCATCAACACGCCCAAATAGCACAACAACTTACTCGTATGGGGATATAAGCATGCCGGCTGTTCACAGGGCCAACAGTAAAACCAGTATACCCTGCCATGGCCCCGTGAATCGCATTTTGTGCAAGAACTGCGCAGTAGAAGTTATCTGATGCGTTGCTAGGAATCGCTCGAATCATGTATGTAGGATCTATATCATAAACATAAAATGACAAATAGGGAAAACAAAAAAGGAAGCCTCAACACAAAGCAGGTTCAAACGATATGATGAAAATTGTGAGATCATTCACTAACCTATATATTTCATGACAGCCGACATCTTCTGCTCATTTGAGAAATAATCCTGGAAAACAGAAATATACAACTGAATTAAATATCTTGTGGGGATAAAAAAAAGTGAAAGCAGAGTCTTTTAAGAGATTTGAAGATCATGATGCATCCTACAACTATCAGTGAAAGTTTCTATCAAGACATTTCATAAAAGAGCTATGCTAAGACATTGCATGCTGACTTTTAGAATACCTTAATCTTCTGTGTTAACCAAAGCCCAGCATCCAGAAGCAACATGTTCCCAGATGCATCCTTTTCAGTTGCTGCGCGAAAGTCCCGAGCAACATATTCTTGCCCTGCACCTTCAGCCAACACGATAACCATATGCCCGTTCTCTTTTAACCTCTGTTCAATAAATTCAAAAAGCCCACCAGGGCCTTCCAAATAGAACGGAGACTCTGGGATTAAGCAGCAATCCTGCCAGTCATAACATGTCAAAAAGTCTTTCCACGTACAGAATAAATATTAAACCAAGAAGAGACAATACTATTTGCCAGACGCATACAATTGACCTATTAATGAAGAGGTGTTAACATTGTAAAAGTTACAATTTATAAATTTATTCTTCTCACCACATCTCGACTGGCGAATGTTGCATGCAGAGCGATGAATCCTAGAATATCAATCAATATCAAAGATTTGAACCCTACATTAAAAAAATCAAATGCCACCAGAAGAACTATCATGTAATTACTATACCACTATAGCGACCCATTAGCTTCACAATTCCAACTCCATTCTCAACGCTTTCAACTTCCACATGTGCAGCATTTATAGCTCGCTGGGCCTCTTCTACAGCAGTATCAAAACCAAAGGATTTGTCTATGACCTATATATATTTTGCTCGAGAGGGTCAAAATGCATTCTAACTGCACATCCAAAATTTATTTCATCATAAACTAGGATGGCAATTTCATAGCGACCAAAGGATATTAGCACAGAATAAAATTTACTAATGCAACTTACAGCAATATCATTATCAATTGTCTTGGGAATTCCAGCTACCACCACTTTAAGGCCACGTCTTTCAACTTCCTTAAGCATCAAGCATAACATAATGAACTATAGTAAACAGAAAAAATGTATGTGTCCAGGATATGAACAACCACCTTAGAAATTGCAGCTGCCCCCTTTTGAGTACCATCCCCACCAATAATGTAGACCTGGTAAATAATCATCATATAAGTCCATGCTCACGACAAGATCAAAGAGGCAAGAGTAACCTGATTTATTCCACGATCCTGAATATTGTCAACTATTTTATTTGTGTCATGGCCTCCTCTGGATGTTTGCAAGAAAGTTCCACCTTGTTTGTGAATATTATTTACAGATTTTCGAGTTAATTGAATAGTATTTTTAGAATAAAATCCTCGATACCCTCCCTGAAATGAAATCAGTGACGCAATAATTTAGGTATTATTTTTTTATAGAGTAAAGGAAAGTGCAGAACCATGATCTCAAAAAAATTATACCAACCTTCACCCTGATTTGAACACACTGAAAGATGTAAAAGATAAAAAAAAGGAATGACAATAGGACCTGTTATAATATTGAAACAAAAGCTTCATCCTCAAGGTATGATAAAACGAATCTCTTAATGAAAAAAATGTTTTTCAAAAACCTAAAATAAAGCTAGAACAGAGCTTACCTGGATTCCAAGAATATCATCTACTCCATACATGATCTTCAGTCCCCAGACTATTTCACGAATAACTGTATTAATACCAGGGCATAAACCACCACATGTCACTATACATGCCCGGACTTCTTCAGGTGTAAAATACACCTAAATAAAAAGGATAGCAGCTTGAAACAAAAGCAATACAACAGAAACACCAGCTACCTAAAATCGTTTCAAAAAGATAAGAAGCATACCTTTTCACGCGGCCCTGCTCGCCGAAAATGTACTCCCCTTGGACTGCCCTTCCGAACAACCACCTGAATAAAAGATGCACATTTTAACGACTAAATCTAATTAACGCACAAGAAAATATTACTCTGCAAGAAAACTACACCTTCTGTGCCACCAAATCGTCAGGGCTAACAAATGTTCTCCTGAAGCCCCAAAAAGTTAAAAGATGCATCGAGCAATAGCAATATATTCAAAACAAAGAGCAACGCGAACAAATGGTTCTAGATGAATTAAATTATTTTAAACATTCTACAGATGAGTAAACTCTGCGCTTACCTGGTGATGGCATATGCTTGGGATTTTTCCAACGGATTTGGATAAAACTAGGATCCAACAAAAACAAGAGAAGGAGTAACACATGAGATTCTCAATTCCAAATATTATACAAAACGTGAAATTTAGACAAGCAAAAAGAACCTGCAAATCAGGGAGGTAGTCCGTCAAATGCGCAACATCCTCAATGACAAAATCTTCATCGACTAGCCCACCGTTCACATCGTCTGCGGAAGCTCGAACTCCGGCCAAACACCTTCGCCCCGAAATAAACAGGCTTATTTTAACCAACTGCCTATTAAGAGAGAGATGAACAAATGTAACAGGGGATTTCGGAGTGGCTCGTAAGTTTCCAAGAATCCGACAGGACCGGTATCTCAAGGGTAAGAGCGTCAGAGAGGGAGAAGCGAGAGCACATTCCATGGGTGACTCGACGAAAGATACCGTTTATGTAACCGAAAGAAAGGCGTTTGGCGTCTATCGACGTTCCAATCTAGGATCTTCCACTAACATTGTCTACTTATTGAATTCGAAAATATCTAAAAATTTGATAAGATGACAATCTTTCCCACTCTCATTTTCCTGAACCGGCAAATCCTGATACAGGAATCAGATGTATACACATTTATATTACTCGGCTCCTTCGTTATCTTGAAACATGAACAACAAGCGGATCACAAACCAAAAATATTTCTTTATAAAACAATAGGGATGGCTGGCTCCATGTGAATGCAAATGTCCACTGCCAATCCCTGCTGCACCATATTTCTTCATTGATGGCATTAGCAGTTAGCACCATCGCGTGATGCCACTACAAATGAAAATGATCAATCATGTGTTGGATCACGTCAGTGCCTTCAGAATGTATCGACTGGTCTTTCACCTGCAAGTCATGATACGATATGAAGGAAAATTGGAACAAGGAAGGAGAAGAATTCATAGAAACAGAAACAACCTGAATAATGCTGTGAGCAGCAAATCTGATCCGGCTTTCGTGAAAACTAACATCCACTTTCTCCCACGATACACGTGACAGGCCGATCAAGAGTTCCTCTGTGTGTCCATCATGTACAAATATGCATCTGATTGATTAACCAAGAAAAAACGGGGTTGCCATTGCAGATGACAAAGTAACAAACCTTCCAGATCATCTGAACATTCATCCACCACTGTCGACTTCGCCTGGTCCGGATTTTGGGCTTTGCAGCGTTCCTCATAAACAATATGGGGGTATTTCTCGTTCACACAATCCTCCCACTATCACGCAGGACAAGAATAAGGTCAGTCAAAACAGGAAATCAGAGCTTCACAAAACTATGCTCATAAAGGTAACACCTTTGGCAATTCATTATTTCGTCTGATTGAAGATGTTCTCCATCCCACAATGTCTAGATAAATTTTGTAAAGAAGAATTCAAGGAACCAATAATAAAAACACTAAAATAACATGATTAGCATCACACTATGGATACGATCAAATGCAACATTAGCATACGTCACCCGTCGTTTGAAAGATCGTAGAGCACACCTGAAATGATGAGTTAGCATCAGATGAAACTTATGTTTAGCCTTAGTGTAGCGAAAATAGAAGAAGTAGCCTACATGAAATGGTTTTCTTCATCATCTTCCACCATGCGCATGAGTAATGGCGGGTTGCCCTCATCATCATCTCTAAGAAAAAGATGCCTACCAGTTCTTCTGAAGATCAGATGAATTACATGGCGTGCAAGGATCTCAAAGGCAGGAACTCCAAAAAGGAACGGTACCTTTAGACATGAAAAATACCATGTAACTCGCCAATTTTGTTCTTCTTATATATCTTGAAAAACTGAGAGATTTGTTGTCATCAATCATGTACATGAACAACAGAATCTTATCATAATCATTTAACTTCTACTTCATAGTGTTGAGACAAGTAGAAAGTAATGTACCTGCTTGTTACCCCGGGATCCAAGATGAGGAGTTGCAACAGTGATGAAGTTTATGGGCTTAAGATTGACAATTGTGCCATTGGACTCTTGAATACTAACATTCCTGGATAAGTTTTCATCACGTTCATTGCACGGAGGTCGATATAATTTCCCAATGGTATATCTTGCCACAAGACCCCCAACAGAATGTGCCACGAAGGAAATTTTTGTTAAATTGGGTTTCCTTTTGACAACTTCAATGACCTAAAATGCAACTCAAAAAGAGTGAGTGCAGGAATACTTCTTCATGCCTTAGGTTGATGAGATTGCAACTCAAAAAGGATGAAATCAACCTCTTTAGCCAGTCGTTCACCCATTACATCCACACCATCCAATGTCAGCTTTGATGCATTCCGTTTACTAACTGCAAATCATTTGAGAATAGACTAAGCAACTCATGCCAGAACGCTTATGAGGAATTATCAATTGCAATCGACAGGAAACTTACGATGAACAAACACTTTATCAGGAAGACTCTGGACAAATTGGTCGGCAGCAAATTCCCAATCCAATGCACTGCAAGAAACATAAATATGCAATACCGAAATTTTTCACAGAAAAAGTTAGGAGAGCACCTTGACTAATATGCATCAAATTAGGAGAACAGGGTTTCAAATTATTGGTCAAACACAAGATAAATATCAAATTTTTAACAAGTTCCCAAGAAAAAGGAAAGAAGAAAACGAAAAAGAACCTTCCGAGGATTCCGTGGACCATAACAACAAGATGATCAGCCGAGGAAATATCAGATTCATTGCAGCTGTAAACATCCTCCTCGCCGGGGCCCGTTTCCGTGGAGCAAACACCGTTTCGAAAAACTTGCTTCTCCATTCCTTCACTTGGCAGTTCACAGTGACATTTTTCCCATTGACCCCACCCCCAAAACTTGAAATAGGCCTGCAAACACCAAGATCGCGAAATCTAAACGTCACGCACACTCCGAAAAAAAAGGACTTGAAACTTGAAAGGCAGCGGGGTATGAAAATGATAGAGACAACATGTGCGAGAAGGAATTTCGCAGTTGCTCACCACGGAAGCAGAAACAAAGGCAAGGACCCGACTTCGCTTGACTGAATTATTTTAAGACATCTTAATTCTTATTAAACTCGTTAGACAAAGTGATTAACACAAATTTTTATATTTTGAAAATAAAATTATACTTTTAATTGAAATAATAAGAAAATTAATCATTATTAAAATTGAATGGGGCCGACATTATGCTTCCATTTGAAATTCCTTTTATTAATAATATAGAAAACTTTGAAGAAAAAGATATTTTCATTCTTTGTAGTTTTTTAATCAAATTGGAATACACTTATCATCTTTTGGTGATCGAGTTTTAAATTTTATTGCTCGTGAAAATGTCCATTTCCAAATAAAAAAAATAATGTCGGTTTGATTGGGATTCATACGTGGCAAAATTTGGTGGCAAGATGACAACCACCAAGGCAGCACCTACTTCTGTAAAATTGTTTTATGTAATTTTTCTTCATCATGTTTTCTTCCAATATTAATAAATAAATTTTTATTATCAATAATATGATATTGATATATATATATATATATATATTGTTTTTTCTTTCATAACTTTAATTTTAATATCTTTTTTTAAAAAATTAAGCCATGTTTACGTTCACAAGTCACAACATCTCCTAATCTTCTTCATTCCTCCTCACTGGGTTCAAATTAAATTAGGGTTTTCTTTGATCAATTCATAGCGCCAGTTAAAAGTTTCTTTCTCTACTTCAATGGCGTTCACGCTTTGATTTGGTTGTTAGTTGTTACATTAGAAAAACTTTTGAATATGTCACGGAGGTCGGGCGGAGTTTTCAGGGGCTTAATCAAGGGTAGCAACTTGCACAGATGCAGTGAATTTCCAATGAGAAATTTATCTGGGTATTTTGTTCGAAGCTACTGTAAGGTGGCTACTTCCGTTGAGCCAAATTTCAGGCCCAATAGTGATAAGCGAGAGGTAATGGAATTCTAATTGATCCACTGCTTCATTCGGTATTTAGATTTCTTCGGTCATTTATGTGGACTGATCCTAAGTTGTATGTTTTTTAATTCGCCATTGTGATATAGAAACTTGCATATATAGGTCAACCTAAATAAGATGTTTTGGTCCAAGCCTTGTTCACTTGTATTATCAAGTGATTCGCCCTATAGAGTTGAAGAACCTCAAAACGATGGAGTTAAAAGGATGATCTTTAAGTTGATGCTATACTACAGCAAACAAAGTCAGTTCATTCGTTGGGCCAATGCCATTTACCGCCGTGTAATATTTCAAGCAGATAAACCAGCAATTTATGACGGTCAGTTTTTTTCTTTTTCTGCATTTTTTGTTATCTAAGCTTGAAAGGATATTACTCAGAATTCCAATACTTTTTCAGTTTTTAGTCTGGAGAAGACATTTAAAACAACATTTTCATTGTTGGTACTCCACATGTGGCTTTGTCTACGTCGTTTAAAGGAAGAAGGAAGAGACGGTGTTGAATTGGGGCAATACTTATATGAGATATACAATCATGATGTTGAATTGCGGGTGTCTAAGGCTGGGGTGAGCAAAATTTTGACCGTTTTTTTTCTCCACTAGTTTAGTTGTGTTGAATTTGATAGGGATTAGTCTGAATTTTTTATATATGTTATCTTCGGAAAGCATTGCACATTCCTTGATCGTTTTATTAAATGATTTGAACATATTGAGTCTCGCAGGTAAATTTACTACTTACTAAATGGATGAAGGAGCTAGAGAAAATATTTTATGGAAATATTGTTGCCTATGATGAAGCTATAGGCAAACAAGATGAACTTCAGAATGTGATTTGGAGGTAAATTTCTATATTTATTCTTCACTTTCGGATAGTAATGAAGAAGAAACGATAATTAGACATATGGGGATATGTTGATGATGGGGTTGCATTAAGTTCTTATTTCAATCTGTAATAACAAATTTTGCAGTACTTGCACTGTTATTTAAACCAGACGTCATAATAAGTATGTTTTCAAGCTTATTTATCGGTTTTTATGGTTGGAAAACTTTTGTATTAATGTAATGACTTTATATGTTTTCTTACAATGTCATCAGAAATGTGTTCTCCGAAGATGGCAAGTCGGGAATTAATGCGAACGCACTACTTCCTGTCCAGGCAAGTTTGATATTAGGTTTGAAAATTTAGTGTAATAGCCGAATTATTATTTATCACTTGGACTAACAAATCTATGCCTGGATTGTTTTTATGACCATATATATATTGCGATGTTCCCTGTGTGCCTTAGCAATAGCTTTCTATAAATGGTTGAACAGAAGAAGCTAAATATTTTTTCAATTGGAACTAAGATTCACTTCGCCTAATATCAACCATGTTGCACCATCTGTTTTTCAGGCAATGGCGAGGTATGTTCGTCGTGAAGCATCCTCGCTCTCACTTACAGGTACAAATGAAGTTCAATCCAGTGACATTTTTTCATAATTTGAACCTAAAGATTGACATTTATCTTTGCCTGTGAATGCAGACAAAGAAGCCATATTTTCAGGCAACTTTATGTTCACGTTGTTGGAGGATACAAAGAACAAGTAGTTGGAAGTTGGAATAGATAAAAATGTGGTGTTACGAAATTCATGTCTTTTAGTTAATAATCAACCTCCAGTCGAAAAAGAACAAAACTAGTTATAACATTTATCAATTCATGTCTGTGATTGCAGGCTATTTTATTTATTCATAATGATCTTTTTTATTCAAGGGGGATCAATATATGATATCAGTCTGTTCTTGGCAGAATTTTAACCTTTCATATGAATAAAACCAGTTATATATGAGCTATGGAAAAACTCGTTTATTATTTTGAACTCAAATATGTCTTGATTTTTGAAGGTGATATAGGCATTGTCTATTTTAATTCGAATTTGAACCTTAAAAAATATTTTGATTTGTTTTGTTTGCATCATATATAAATATAATAATCATTGGTAATAAGGGTTGGTATGTAACTTTTCTTGATTTGTAACATCATTCCAAGTAGCTTAGTTGTGGTGTGATAATTGGTTTGATCATTTTTAACTACAAATTTGTCAATTCTTAATTTAAAAAATTATTGCTCAATATTTTATACTGATTGGCAAATGAAATAACAAGTAGTAATAATATATTGCATTGTATCCTATGATATCAGGTTCTAGGTTTGTATCTGTGTTTTTTCTGTCATGTCTCTAAAAAATAATAAAAAAATATTTTTACACAAAATCAGTATTCTAAAATTTTTTTTATATCAACCGGTATAGCGGCTATATTGATCATATTGTTACGGATATTCCACACCAGTATGAAAACATTGTTATGGCTCCGTTAATGTGGTAGCTAATGCGCTTCGTTCGGTGTCCATGGATGTGACCCAAAAATAATACATGTGGA
>RWGZ01001667.1:0-45924 GCA_009725065.1 Utricularia reniformis | reverse complement strand
TTGTAGAATCTTTGACATTAATAGCAACTCTGAACCATAAAAATGTTTTTCATATTATGAAAGAGATACAATAGATGCAATACAAATTATTTCTAATTATGTGAGCGACCGATATTGAAGTTGGATTTTCTGGACGAGTTTGAACTGGTGACCGTAGCAGTCCATCCATAAGGCTTTCAAGTAGTTGTGACTGCTCTGACGAGTTAGATGCTTCCACGGTTGTTGAGTACTTAGATGGATTGCAAAACTCCTATGACTTACTGCAAACTTAATCTCCCATGCGACGGCACCCACCCTTCGGAAATAACTCTTGCCTCTTTGTACTTAGCCGTAAACGAGACAACAGGAACAGAGTTAGCCAGTCAAAGCACAAATGCAAGCCTGTACTAGGACTTATGTAGAAAAGGGGCTTGAACGAAGCTTGACAAGGAACTTTTATTAGAACCGAGGCTTTGATAAAGCTTTCCATGGGACTCATGAAGAACCATGGTAAAGCCGCCAGAGTCATGATGTCCGATAGGGATGGAATAAAGAGTGATCTATCAATACAATTAGAATTCCCCAACTTATTAAGCCTTGCAAGATTCCAATATAAATTAAGATGACCGAACGGTCTAGGTTCAGTACGTAGGTTGGGCAGTGAATATCTCGAAGTACTGCCGCGACAAAAGGATGAAGCGGAAACCGTAGGCCGCACCTTAGGGAGGCATAGCTAACGGGAAGGGCATTAGCGGAAACGTTTATCTCAGCAAGAATGAAGCATGGAACGTCTTTCTTCCCCCTCCATATGGGGTAATGGGCTGGGATAGAGAGCTTGACCTGAAGTTTTTCGGTATCAATCTCAGAAACAAGGGAATACATAGCCTTGCGAGGTGCCATGGGTAGTTACCTTAATATTTGCGAGGAAAAGAGAAGTTTGAGAACACTTGAACGAAACCACCAAAAAATTCTAGGGCTCGGGAATTTTTCGCGGAAATGGCAGCGATAGTTGCACAGTACCCAAATCCCAGCTTTTATATTCTCGCACTAGCTACTCACAAAGTGACACGTCACTGCTGTAGGCGGCCGCTGTCTGACGACCTGTCCTCCAGTCGGAATACGGAAAGACGCAGACTACTGTTAAAGTCCAAATTACACTTTTGCCCATAGCCGTTACAGCTTTCAAATTTTAAAACTAACATTTTGAAAATTTTCTAAGTACATGATCGGTCTTCAGGGACGCTGTCATAACCCGTTCGGGTACGGTCCTCCGTTCGCTTGATCTTTCGAACTTATATCATCATTAAGTGATGGCGATAAAGTCTGAGGGGCTAGTGACGAGACCTTCGGATCCCGGTACCCGGAACTAGGTTAGGCCCAAGCCTTGCAGGGCTGGCCCAAATGACGGAAGACGAACTTGTAGGCCTCAGATCCAACTTCCAATCAATGATCGGACCGACAAGGATAGCTGGATCCAAAAGCCCATACTCAGTGATCGGGGACCAAAGGCCAACAATGCATATGGCCCACTGCTTTGGGGACCGATCCGATTGATCGGTCCAGACGGTTAATACCCACGCGTCTTGCACTTCGTGTCTAATCATGTCGTCCACACTTCGGTCCTAATCACGCAGATTATGTTTCGGTCCCATCCACGTTTTCCAGCATGTGAAAACAACTTTGTCAGAGGCGGTTACAAAGCGTGGATTACACGCGATTTCATCTCTATAAAAACAAGGCTTGATTACGGAATAAGTAGGTCCTTTTGGATGCGTAAAGATAAACAATTGCTATGTAGTTTTCTTAGCGCTTTCTTTTACCTCGTCATTTTCTTAAAGCCTTATCGTTTGTTATAAAATGTTCTATTAATGAATCGACTAAGAGCATTCTTAACTCTTAGTCAAGTGGTTTTTTCCCCTTTTCCATGGGATTTCCACTCTAAAACTTGATGTGCCCATTTCCTTTTTACTTCATAATCGTTTCCTCCACCTCAAATAAATCAAAACCGAGTTCGTTATGCAACGAACCGGACGACTATTGGTACCCGGTTTTTAAACCACAACATGCGGATATCATAATATTTATTTTAAATTATAATTGATAATAAATAATTGCCAATAATTACAAAAAAATGTTATTTATTTGCAAAACATGACACTTACAACCAAAAAAACGTATTTTCAAAATTTCCAAACTTCCATAAATTTAAAATTGAATTCATTAATAATGTTGAATTAAAATCAAAGCGTGTACACAGTAGTACATAAACATTTTATATAATGTTTGGTCCTCATATACCATTTTAGTCCTTGTAAACCATTTTCTCATAATGTTTTTAAAGCATTATATATATAATGTATAGAGAAAATTACGTCTGTAATCCTCGTACTTTGATAGTTTTGACAAATTTAGTCCTCGAAGTTTATTTGTTGCATTTTCAGTCTCTGAATTTTGGATAATTTCTACTATTCATCCTCGTAGTTTTGGACATTTGTTAAGATCGGTTCTCAAAGTTCATATTTAGTCCCCAAAATTAAATCGAAAAAAATCGGTCCCCGCAGTTTACACGTAGTACCAAAATTGCTCCTCGTTGTTTTTTAAAATTGACAAAATTAGTCCCTCTAAGTTAGAAGTTAATTCACGTTAATTCAAGAACCATGTCTATGTGTTTCTGTTGACTTCCTAGCTTTCTCCGGCAAAGTCATGAAGGTAAGTCATCTTATTCGATTTTTGGGTTGTGACTATCTTTATGAGAAGGGTTTCAACCGGTTTGTGATGTCAATTCGAGAATGGTTTCAATCAGTTTGTTAGTTCGATCCGATAAGGGACCAAATTTGCCAAAGTTATGTAATTATGAGGACCAAATATGCCATTATCAAAGTTCAATAACTTCAATTGCACAAATTACATACTTCATAGACAAAATTTGTCACACACATACAACTTGGATGACTAGTTTTACGAGACACAAAGTATAAGGACATAATATGTCATAATTGTAAAAGTATGAAAATCAAAATTGCATAACTACGAAACTACGAGGACAAAATTTGGGTGTCGCTCAAACATTATATATATATAATTGATATATACATGTATATATTTTCAAATCCTCTCATTCTTGTAAACATACATAAACACAAATTGACTCATATATAATATACTAAATATAATATAATAAGTATCGTATCGGATAAGAGTTTTCATAAACCGCATCCGAATTGATACGATTAAATATTTGCAGTTCGAATATCTGCAAAATCGATTAGGTTACTTCATGTATTCGGATTTTCATGCACACCACTTGTTGTGGTTCGAAAACCGGGGGTGTCAACAGGCGACCGGTTCGTTGCAAGACGAACTCGGTTATAATTTATTTAATGTGTGGATAACGATTATAAACCAAAGGTGATGGGACATAGCGATTTTAGAGTGGAAAACTTCAAATGTGAGGAAAAAACCACTTGACTAAGGGCGAAAGAAAATGCCATTAGTTTGTTCAGTAAGCAAATTAATGATCACAAAGGTTATGTTTGTTCTTTTGACAACAAAGGGGAAGGAAGATATCGAAAATAAATCGATCCAAGGTTCTCTCTCTGAAAGTTTGAAGAAGAATCGGAAGATTATTTTCTCACGCCCTAAGTGTCCTTTTTATACTCCAACTGTGTTGTATACAGTAGAGTGTCGTTTTGTGTCTGTCCTTTGCGGCTAGGTCGGCTAATGTCAGGCGGAACAGCCGTCGGGAACGGCTTCACACAGCTGTGTGGCGCTAGACCTTTCGGCGCTACTAGCCGGCTATTCCCTCGCTACTGGAGGCAGTCCGCCGGACCATACTTCTGACAAGGCTGTCGAAAGTTGTCGTTGCATGGGAGGAGCATGGATGGCCCGAAGCAAGCCCTGTAATATGTGGATCGATCGGTATTGACGCATGAGAGAAGTTGGGTCCTACCTATCGGGACCGATCGCTATGAACGGTCGATCGGGCCTGGATGGGCCATTCACTCACGTGGCCTGAATTTTGGCCTCCAAGTTCGATTTACGTTGTTTGGGCTCCTCTGATCAAGCTTGATCCTGATCCTGATCCTATCCGAGGTACCGGGTTACAGGGATCTCATCACCACTAATTTATAATGCATTACTAAAATAGTGATGTTTGTCATTGACCCATAAACTTTATAATAGTGTAAAGTCGATGCCCCTAAAGTTTGTAAATTGCATACAAAACTCCCCAAATTTGATATAATGTGCGTGGTTTTGGAAATTCGGGGGCCAACCACGCAAAAGTTTGTAAATTGCATACAAAACTCCCGAAGTTGATTTAATGTGCGCGGTTGGCCCCCAAACTTTTAAATGTTGTAATAATCGTGCCCTCAAAGTTTAAGAATTGCGTGGTTGCCCCCGAACTTCCAAAACTGTTTATATTTGACCATTATATTAGTTGATATTTTAAACGTACAAAGAGTTTGTATTTGATAATTAACCTTAAAAAGATGTTATGAATATATCTCTAAGCTTTTAAAATTTTAAAAATAAGACATAAATTGTCAAAAACACTTATACGAAAAAAGACGAAAACCGTTATTATTCACTCGATTGTCATTCTTGAATATTATATTATATATAATATTATTCTATAACGGGGCAAAATATTTATGGGGTGAGAGAGGCTCGAACTCTCGACCTCAGGATTACTCAGAAGCTATGAGACCTACGCGCTAGCCAACTGCGCCACCACCCCTTTGATGTTTAATTTTGTCATGTTTGTAAATGTTTAAATAGCATGTGAAACCTAAATCTTCACTAGTATCACCGCAAATTTTCCGTCATTCGCTGCCCGGAAGATAAAGCAGGTTCGTATATTTTCATGCATTTTTTCTGTTACTTTTTTCTCGCACCAGTTCTTCCTGATATTTTTCTCTGCTGATAGTCTATTCGTATATGTTCTGCTGATACCCATTCATTTGCGTTTTTGATTTCATTTGAAATTCCTGTTGGACTAGACTTTCTCTGAAACTGTTAAATGGTTTGCTTTGTTATAGTTGCAGTATGGGTTTCTTATGGTGTTGAATGTGGAGCCTAGAAGCCGGCGCTGTTTTCTTCGATTCATCAGTTATTTTTCGTTGTGGGTTTCTCTACCCTTGCTTGGTATTTCTAATGAATTGAAGTAATTTTATTTTAATGTGTTGCCTTCGATGATGTGTTACAAACCATAGGAAATATCACAAATACTTGACATGAATCGAGGCAAAGGTGTTTTTTAATCGATTAATTCTCCATTTGCATTAATGTTCTGCGAATGCAAGTTTTGTTCTTTTAAGTGTTATTCATTTTTAATCTCAGAAATTATAATTTTGAGGTACGGAATTTACAGTTATGATATATCGGGAGTGTTCTCATTCATTTGAGTGAAGCAGTCAGTGAAATTGCCATGGCAGAGCTTCTGGCCGTTCCATCTGGTGTCAAGCTGCAAGCCAGTCGTGTTTTTGTACAGCCATTATTTTGGGCCAACCCTTCACTTGCCCCTACCATAAGGTTCTTCTGATTATATATTTTACCCTGTTTGAATATTCAAGGGCTTGTCCACTATAAAATAATATGACTCTTTAGTGTATAATCTTTGGCACATTAGTTGCTTCATATTGTTAAGACAGAGGATGATTCTTCCTGCTTTTGAAAGCCTGACTTAAAGCTTCATTTTTCTCATTTGTCCTTTCATTAGGAGGTTTTGTTGCTGGAGATGTAGTGATGGGTCCTTATTTTATAGACCTTCCAAGTTTATGTCTCAACCAAAAATGCTTCATTCAAGTCCAAGATGGGACACTCGAATGCGTTGCTCTTACTTTAGTGCCATGACCAGTGCTGATGGTTCAATAGCTTCTGAATGGATACCCTTTTTGGATCAAATCCTTCTTATAGCTAGCGTAACCCTAACATATATGGCTGGCATAATCCCATCTGAGAGGTCATCTTCTTATTCTCAAGCGAGGAAGCCCCTAGATGATGTTGTTACTGAGAACCCCTCCTCCTCTGGTAGGTAAGAAGGTTAGTAGGTGC
Source organism: Utricularia reniformis (assembly GCA_009725065.1). Taxonomy (NCBI): domain Eukaryota; kingdom Viridiplantae; phylum Streptophyta; class Magnoliopsida; order Lamiales; family Lentibulariaceae; genus Utricularia; species Utricularia reniformis. The sequence continues at coordinate 39,891 of RWGZ01001667.1, read as the reverse complement.
ATTCTCTTTATTACTTTGACTCTTGCTGCCATCTTCTAATAATTCTTCTTGTGGGGTGTAATTTTCCCTCAGTCATAGAAGCCAACGGAATATGCCTGCTGTCTACCTGGGATATTGTGAAGAGAAAGCTTTTGGATTCTTTAAATGCAGTTACGAATGGTGTAAATCTGAGTGAAAGTGGGAGTGAGTCCGAAAGGAATCACATGAGACATGTTTCAAATTTGTCAGCTATTGCTGAGGGACCTAGAATAAGATTGCTATGGGAATCATTTCAGCAATTAAACAAACAGGCAAGCTCTGTTACTATGACAACTTTTCTTCCTTTACTTATTAAGCGTTTGCATTGTTGTGTTTCAGGTGGTGAATATATCCAGTGAAGCTGCCGCAAAGTTAGACGATAATTATGCAGGTGTCTTTGTTGCTGTGGTTCAAAATTCCTGTCAGCCTCTTTGGATGGCTTGGCTTGAAACAGAGCTTATTCTTGTACCAAGTGCATCTGATAAGGCATGTTTTGTACAGTAAATCTATATTTTATAAATATACGAAAGACCAGTGAATTGATGAAGTACTTGCTGTAACTCACATTTTTCTGTTCCTACTTCAGGATTTTATTTCCATTGCTGCCAGTAAGTTTAATGGATATGAAAGAATCATTCAAAACATCAAAATGTCTGGAAAGGAGGATCTATATGCAGAACTGGTCTATGTGCTTAAATTTGGTTCACTGAGGTAAAATAAGCTGAAAATTATTTGACATGATATGTGTTAGCTGTCGATGTCGATGTCGAACTTATTTTTAAATAAAGCTATGGATCCTACATTTATGTATTAATAGATTTGGCGCATTGGTGATTGTCTCTGCTGAGCGAAACTCTTGATAGATTTTATTTTTANCAATAGGAATGTTGGGGAGTGGAAACAGTATAGCACTGCCGTGTTCGGGTGGACTCCCAGAGACGAGTTCATTAGTTATCCGAACTTCAGTTTACGTGGTCTGGGAGAGTATGTGTTTGAACGGGCAGCTCTGCCATTTGAGTCTGATGATAAAGTCCTCTGTATTGCTCGGGCTATCTGTCTCCTCATAGTGGTTTCGATTTTGTTACCGAATAATAATGGGGACCGAGCAAAACTCATCATGATGGATCTCTCTCGAGATGATGATGAGATGATAGGACTTTGCTGGGGATCGGCCGTACTTGCATACTTATATCGTGAACTATGCAAGGCTTCGACCGGTCACGTGACAGTAGGTGGAGCATTCAGAATTGTACAGGTGTGTCAACGTTAAACAAACTTAATCTTATATCAATAGCTAATATAATATTGTTTATGATTTTCAGCTATGGGCGTGGTCCAGAATTCCGGCTCTGAAGCCGGTGTTCATGTACCGCTTCCCGAATGAGTTCTTCGACCTACGTAGTTACGAGTACTACGGTTGGAGGTTTGATTTTCATTAGTTATTATTTTTTATAATAATTTAATTTAAATTATGTATTTTGCAGGGAGTTTACCGGTCGTCTGGATCATACGAACACGGCGCACAATGCGCTAAGGGTTTGTAGAGATGCACTAAATGCAATTGAGAGACGTGAGGTACTGTAATAAATAATTAATTATACAAATTATTTTGTGCGTTTATTAATGTATAATTTTCAGTTCATATGGAGGCCATACACGGATGGTGACCTAGAGCACGCTGATGCTGAGACCACTGCGGCATGGCGTTACACGGGGCCGATTATATTTTTCGGCCGTGTGGAACACCATCACCCCGATCGTGTGGCACGTCAGCTCGGAGGTGTCCTCTCCATTCCCGGACCAGCAGAGGATGCAGGGCTGCTAAGGCTCTTGCATTCTTATAACTCCGAGAAGGGTCAGGATTGGGTCAGTATCCATGCGAAATGGATCTATATGTGGGACCACCTGTTCGAGCACTTGTTCGTGGACGGAGCTGTTGTGTCGGAAGACACATACTTTGTGTGGTATTGTACATATGGTATACCACATTTAGCCGTTCGATCGAACCAGGAGACCAGTTGGAGAGGAGGAACAGCAGAACCCATGGCCCGAGTGGTAATTTGATCGGTTTGTGTTGCATTGTATTACATTTGTCTTATTTTGATCGGTTTATTTTTGTTGGCAGGCCACACAGCTGGACAACTTTGCGGGAACGCATCTACGGGGGAACACAGAAGCTACCCATAGCCTTAGGGAAATACAGCATTTTGCTTTCTCTCAGGTCTATGGGTATTTACCTTCCCCCCACTACACGTCGGCTGGCATGGGATTCTCGCCTCCTACTGAGCCACCTCCGATGCCTCGTCAGTGGACGCAGTACCCTACATCCGGGTACCCACACCCACCACCTGACCCAACTGCTGGGACGTCTTACGGCTCACAGCAGTATCCTCCTATGAGTTATCCATATAGAGATCCACCATCTCGTCATCATGGACATTTNAAAAGTCAATCACAACAAACAAACGGGATCTGCGGGAGTGTGGGAAGGCTGAACTGCTGAGGAATGAAAACACGGAGAAATCGACGGTAAGGCGTAGGCAATCGCCGCGACATGGGCCAGAACGAAGACTAAGCTTCATGATAAGGCCCACATCGTGGGTCCGAGTTAGGAAGGATATGAACAAGTAAGTGACCCAATAATAAGCGTAGTATGGCCTTGACGAGATCTAATAAAGTAATAAATGGCCCAATACAAAAGCAAACAAATTATACTCTAACCAAAATTCTGATGGAAGTATGTATAATTATTATGTATAAAGGTAGGACTCTAAAATATTGAAACAAATCATTTATTATATAGCACACATTTCCATCTATTAAACTAATCCAAATCAACCGATTTTTGTATTATAGATAGAGATAGCAAAAAATAAGGGCTATTTTGGTTAATTAATGCGATTAGAAAAATCAAATATTGTTTTAGGGCGAATAACGGACACCGTCCGCGGAAAGATGACGTGGTCAACTATAGCGGACGTCGTACGCGGAACACGTCAGCTGTCAACGTGTTCCGCGGACGACGTAAACTATAGCTGGCCACGTCAGCTTTCCGCGGACGGCGTCCGCTTTCGCATGCGTATAAATATATGGTGATTTCACTTGTGAAATCATCCCAAAAAAAATTCGTCTCGTGTTTTGGAGACCGAAAAAAATATTCTAAATTTTGGTACAATTTAGTTTTTGTAATTTAAATATTTTATTATTCTATTTGAATTTATTTATTATTGTCAATTGTTAGTTTAAATCTTAATATTGTATTTTTGAATTATTATTATTATATTTTGTACATTATTGTGTGTAACAGATATGGAAGGCGGCAGACCACGTGCTCCCATGAATGGAAGTGTCCTACATCGTCAGAATCATCACATCAGTAGACTTATTATAAATTGAGAGCATTGTTCGATGATCCAGTATAAGCATGGAGATTATTATTTGAGTAAGCTGCTGGCGTTGGATGCTAGAGTATCTGCGTGCTTGATACGGTGGGGGTTTTACGGAGTATTCAAGACCATTCGTATCAAGTTGGATAATCATTTGTTGACGGCTATGGTGGAGCGGTGGCGACCCGAGACACATACATTCTTCCTCCCGATGGGCGAGGCCACGGTGACACTACAGGATGTGTCACTCATATGGGGATTGTCCATATTGGACAATGTTATCACTGGTCCACGACCCAATAGGAATGTTGGGGAGTGGAAACAGTATAACACTGCCGTGTTCGGGTGGACTCCCAGAGACGAGTTCATTAGTTATCCGAACTTCAGTTTAAGTGGTCTGGGAGAGTATGTGTTAGAACGGGCAGCTCTGCCATTTGAGTCTGATGATGAAGTCCTCTGTTTTGCTCGGGCTATCTGTCTCCTCATAGTGGTTTCGATTTTGTTACCGAATAATAATGGGGACCGAGCAAAACTCATCATGATAGGACTTAGCTGGGGATTGGCCGTACTTGCATACTTATATCGTGAACTATGCAAGACTTCGACCGGTCACGTGACAGTAGGTGGAGCATTCAGAATTGTACATGTGTGTCAACGTTATACAAACTTAATCTTATATCAATAGCTAATAAAATATTGTTTATGATTTTCAGCTATGGGCGTGGTCCAGAATTCCGGCTCTAAAACCTGTGTTCATGTACCGCTTCCCGAATGAGTCTTTCAACCTACGTAGTTAACAGTACTACGGTTGGAGGTTTGTTTTTCATTAATTATTATTTTTTATAATAATTTAATTTAAATTATGTATTTTACAGGGAGTTTACCGGTCGTCTGGACCATACGAACACGGTGCACAATGCGCTAAGGGTTTGTAAAGATGCAATTGGGAGACGTGAGGTACTGTAATAAATAATTAATTATACAAATTATTTTGTGCGTTTATTAATGTATAATTTTCAGTTCATATGTAGGCCATACACGGATGATGACCTAGAGCACGCTGATGCTGAGACCACTGCGGCATGGCGTTACCGATTATATTTTTCGACCGTGTGGAACACTATCACCCGATCGTGTGGCACGTCAGCTCGGAGGTGTCCTCTCCATTCCCGGACCAGCAAAGGATGTATGGCTGCTAAGGCTCTTGCATTCTTACAACTCCGAGAAGGGTCAGGATTGAGTCACTATCCATGCAGATGGATCGATATGTGAGACCACATGTTCGAGCATTTGTTCGTAGACGGAGCTGTTGTGTCGGAAGACACATACTTTGTGTGGTATTGTACATATGGTATACCACATTTAGCCGTTCGATCGAACGAGGAGACCGGTTGGAGAGGAGGAACAGCAGAACCCATGGCCCGAGTGGTAATTTGATCGGTTTGTGTTGCATTGTATTACATTTGTCTTATTTTGATTGGTTTTTTTTGTTTGCAGGCCACACAGCTGGATGACTTTGCGGGAACGCATCTACGGGGGAACACAGAAGCTACCCATAGACTTAGGGAAATACAACATTTTGCTTTCTCCCAGGTCTATGGGTACTTACCTTCCCCCCACTACACGTCGGCTGGCATGAGATTCTCGCCTCCTATTGAGCCATCTCCGATGCCTCGTCAGTGGACGCAGTGCCCTACATCCGGGTACCCACACCCACCACCTGACCCAACTGCTGGGACATCTTACGGCTCACAGCAGTATCCTCCTATGAGTTATCCATATAGAGATCCACCGTCTCGTCATCCTGGACATTTTCCAGCTCAGTACCAGACCCCGCCATACCCACGAGGGCCTACTCCCAATGAACCGCCGCCGATGAACCGTGACAGGGAAAGGCGGCGAAGACCTAGGGAACGTGGAGAGTCCAGCGCGGCACCTGAGCAGCCACGCTTTTGAGATGACTTGATAGATATAGATTTTTTGGATATAACTCTCCCATGATTAGAATTTTTTTGCAATTTTTGTATTAAATATGATTTTTTTGTTATTCTTATACTTATTTTAATATTAATATTAAAACTTTAAATCCAAATAAATAAAATATTAAAATTAAATTAAAATATACAAATAAATTAAATATACAATTAAATGTAAAAATTAAAATTCAAATGAAAATTAAGTCAAAAATCACTAGAGATTCATATCCGTTGGAATTCTGCTTCCCCTACGTCGCCCTCTTCGGATAGCTTTTAATCTAGTGGGGTCATGCCACAATTTCCACCCTGGGTTCGTCCACGTGTACTCGGGTCTAAGTGAATGAAGGACTGCTTCTCCGTAAGCTGCCTGCAACATCTCTACGGTTGACCCTCGTATGAACATGCGGTCAGGTGCACGCCCAATTTGTTTCGCCGCTTTAATAGCATGGGAATATGGTACACGGTACGTATGCCACTTCGAACATGTACATGTTTGTCGTTGCAGGTCAACAGTGTGAATGTATGCCTCATGACTACGGCCCGTGTCTACCTCAACTTCAGCGACTAGGCGATCGGTGTCCCACATCTTCAAATTATGATAATATGCTTTCCTTTTGGCACGTCTGTAAAATTTTTTAGCAGCTTCCGTCAACAATTCACTGTTCGAAGTCATGGATTGGATCTCTGCGCACCTCTTCATGAAAGTCTCCCTGGCCTGATAAAATGTCGCCATAACAATTGTGGTGATCGGTAAGCGTCGGGCAACTTTCAATACTCCATTGATGACCTCAACTTGGTTCGTGGTAAGTGTTTCACATCTCTTACCGTCATCGTGTATCAAAGTCCACTTGGTAACATCTTTTCGCTCCAACTAACGATAGCCTCTTCATTTTTGCTCCAAATTTCGGCCATGTCATTGTGATATTTATAAACTTTTGATAAGCGATTTGCTTCAATTCGGTGTTCTTAAATGCGCTATAGAAGTTTGAACAGAAGTGTCGCAGACACCAACGATGGTTCAAGTGTCCAGTTTGGAACGCTTCCATCGAACTCACCGCCTCCATAATACCTGCTGCCCGATCGGATATTATACATGTCTCACGTATGCCGATAACAACGGTGTCCAGCATCTCTAAGAACCAAGTCCATGACTGTGTACTCTCAGAGTCAACAAGAGCATAAGCGAGAGGAATCACATGACCACTACCATCTTTTGCCACGGCTACCAACAATTTGTGGTTGTACCTACAATTCGTATATGAGTAAAATATGAACTAATAGAAGTTTTAATGTAATAAGTATTTACCTCGCATACAAGTGGGTCCCGTCTACAGAAATAACTGGGTCACAGTATTAGAATACGTCCACACACGGTTTAAACGACCAAAACACGTACTGAATCATATAGTTCGGCAACCCCAAATCAGTCTCGTACAGTTGCCACCGTACCACAGTCCCATTGTTCATATGTAACATCTCACCAAATAAAGAAGGCAACTTTGTCATTGACGATTCCCATGACCCGTACACCATCTCAAATGCACGTTGAAGTGCATACCACGCCTGCTCGTATTTCACAGTCAGTCTATAATTCACACGAATATGAGTCTGAACAGTCTTTACTTTTATACCTGCATACCAATGTTAGATATTACAAATATTATATATTTAAATGTTAATATATAACATTTTACCATTATCGTTTCTGATGAAAGGTTTCATCTCATATGCAATAAAATTCCGCGACATGTTACGATGACCCTCCACCAGTAGTATGTTATCGCACGTATGATCATACTGGTATACAGATATTTGCCATACCTTATCGCGTGCCCAACATATTGCTCTAAGATGAAATGGACAATTTTCATGTACACATTTAATTACCCATTTCTCTGATGCGCTCTCCACAACTTTGTATTGCCATCTTTTCTGAATATGAAAATGTGCAATGCAATACTGAAGATGAAACTTATCTTTAAATTTCATACGAACAGCCAAGTTTGGTTCATCAATTTCATACTTCGTGTATTTGCGTCGGCTAGAGATCTCTGGCACTGCATCAGATGATATCAATGGCACAGCTAACATACCATACATTTCATCAATTTCTTCGGCGGAACATCTCAACCGTCGAACTAACCCACTGCCCCGGTCCACTCTCTGTGAGGTTCCACTAATGCTCTCTTCCGATATATCTTCGTCATCATATTCCTCGTCTAGGAGATCCGGCTCGGTGTCATTACCAGACTCTTCCTCTTGACCACCAGAAGTCGAAGCAATGTCGTCATAATATGTTGCCCATTCAGGATCCATCTCAATGATTACTACATTTCAAATACACAATATCAAATATTATAAGTGAATAATAAATATTCAAATATTATAAGAAATTCAATTCAAAAATAGGATTCGATTATACCTGAAATCCGTAGTCACTGAACACTTCAATTAATGTTGTATTGTTGTTCGATATGAATTTGTATTGAAATGCAATCCATATATATAGAAACATTAATATTGAGTGACAAACGCGGAAATTGAGTGTCGNAATTTCTCAGCAGTTGATTGATGGTATAATTGCTACTTGCAAGTTATTGCATTCCATGAAACTTATTGAATGCTATGGGGATAATGTTGAGTTTAAAGCACAGAGTTTGGATGGATTGTGGGAGATTGTGTTCAAGCAATACAGGGATCCAAGGCGAAAGCAACTTGAGGGTGTATTTATTAACATTCCCCCTTCATCGAATTGCGTCTAGTTTTCTAAACGTGACTTTGATGTTGCGCTTCGAATACTTCCGGTGCCATTTGATGCTAGCATTATTCGTAGCTATGATCGTTTGTCGCGATTTGTGCATAGAAATCTTTGGTTGGATAGTGATGTATGGAGTGATTATTTGTTGCTCCCCAAGTTTGAAATAAAGGTAATAATTGTTTTTTTACACTTACACAAAATGATTCTTTGAGCATGACAATGCCCATTATTTTTACTTGTGTGTAGGGACTTGATATTGATGCCAATGTAGAGGTGCCATTGGATTTGGATAGAGTTTTATGGGATGCAAAGAGAATTCTCTTTCATTACATTTTGTGGAATGTTGAGGAATTTCATTTCCATGCCAAACGTGACCCTGACTATTTGAACATTATAACGTTTCTTCCAAGATGTTGGATGATAAAAAAATCTTTATAGATGTGGGTTCTTAATCTTTATCATAAAACCAATATATGCTTATTATATCATAACATTATGCTTGTTTGTTATTGTAACATTTTGAACCAATACTTTCCGACTCCAAAATTTCGATTAATAGTTTTACGAGATACCCGTCAAATTTGTGAAGATAACTGGGGTGCAAAAATACTATCAACATACTATAGTGATTAATTTCTTGGTGCACATGGTCATACCTATCTATATTCACGGATTTTATCGTAATCAAGGATCCATTGTTACAATTACAATATAAATGACTCCATTGTTATTATTCGAAATTATGAATATTTATTTATTTTTAAATTTCACTTTTTTAAAATCAAAATATTGTATTTCAACTAATCTATTTAACCCAAACTAGGGGTAAAACCAACTAAATCTGTTGGGGTGAGCCGAGCTCGGTTCGATATCGAAACACTAACAAATCAAACTTAAAAAAGTAATGAACCTAGCATTAGCTAGTAAATAAAATTATAATATTTATATATTATAAAAAAAATTATATTATTATTATACTAATAATAATATATGTCTAGCGGGAGCCGGGAAGCAAATGAGGTGGATAACTCAAATTACTTTATCTATATGTTCTAAAATTGGACAGGAAATACGAACCCTTCATTCATTCGGCATGACTCGTTTTTGTAATTTTAAAGTTTTTTAAAATTATTTAACTTATGTATATTGTATTTATATCCATTAAATAGAAAAATATATATAATACAAAAATTCAAAAACACCAAAAAATGATAATTTCTGTCGTCAAAATCGTAGTTCTTCAAATCCATATCTTCGAATTTTCTTGCAAATGATTCGAAATTCATTGGTGTGCGTTTTTCATCTTCTACTCAAAAAAATCATTAGAAGTTGTTTGTGTAATACAATAATATAGAATAATAAAATGAATATCTTATTCAATGTTGTCTTCATTTTTATAACTTCTTTGGGGTAATAAGATACCAAATCATCATAACATAATCTATCTAGATATTGAAGATTCAAATATGAATTTATGTCATGTGTATGACTTTAAAACATAAAAAATAGTTAACACTAAATCAGACTGATTTTCCTGTCAATTATTTATCAAATCTAGATAAAAGTACTACATTTAACTTTAAGAAAATAAGAATAAAGGAATATATAAATAATTTTTGGTGTCAATTAATTAAAAGTGGGTATATATTATTTAAATTTTATAAATTAATTTATATTAATATTTCTTGGGAGTACAGTTGAAATGATTGGAATTATAGTTTTTATAAAATTTAAGTGTTAACAAATAAATAAATTAATGGACCCACATGATCATAAGCATGGCTTATTCTCTCTCTGCAAACTGCTCAGTACTCCACCGAACATAGCTTTATATAAATGTCTATAGATGTGGCAGTTTATTAGGGAATTACGAATTGATTTTTTTCAAGAAAGATGCAGTATCAGCGACGGCTAGCCTCGAGCAGCGTGTCACTCAAGCGTTGCAACAAATATTGAATCTACGTTTATGGGTTTACTAAAAAAATATACAGGAAAGAATTGAAACAACTTCTTGAAAATGTTTTCCGACGGTGGAAAAGATTGATCGCCCCACGATACTCCGTGAAGAGAAACGTCGGGTAAGTTAATTATATTTCCAAAATTTTACTGTATTCTTGTATTCTGAAATCTTGTTGTGATGTAGAATGGCTATAATCGATTTTAGAAATAAAAAAGATTTTCTGAAAGGGATGAAGTTTAATGAAAAGCGCCTGTGCGATGGAGGAATTTTATTAGTGAAGAACAAGCGTAGACGTAGAGGACATTGTTGAGGAAGAGCCAGAGCTTGGACCCGCAAGAACTGCAATGAAGAAGAAATGTGGCCGAGAGAAGAAACTGGAGCCCCCAAAATGAAATTGGATCGTAGTCAAAGCGGCACCTCCTATTTTGACTGAAGTAGGCAAACACGTTTTTTCTTTAATTATAAAATATTTTGTACATGTGGCAATATAAAAACACATGTGAAACCCTATGTTGGAAGGTTTTTTTTTTTGGCTTAGAAATGTAGTGCCGTCTTTCTCCCTTCATTGTTACATTGTTCATCTCCTTGAATGCTAACAAATCAACGTAGATAAAGCAAGAAAACATCAGACATTTCGTTGATTTTAAAAAGAATTTGTAATATTCGGTGTTCCTTTGAACTTGTATGGCTTTCTTTGAAGAATTGCTTTTACTGCTATATCGGGAGTTACTTGCTTGACGTACAACAGATAATGGATTTGTTTCTGTCTTTTGTGGTTGAATTTTTTTAATGGCTCGATAGAGTTATTTGATAATAATGATCAAATAAAAATAGTATGGGGTCGAATTGTTGATGCAAGCTTCAAATGATTCTGGTTGCTGCCTTTTCGGGGACGTTGTTTAACCTATGTGACTGAAGGTGGGGGAAGGGCTAGAACTGATCTGGCTCTACCATACCAGTTCCGAACCAGTAAAGAATAAAAGGCTACTGATGAATAACCATCGTCATATTTATGTTGTATTAGGTTATCTAGGGTTTCATTTAAATAGGTGTAATGAGGCAAAATCAGCTGAATGATAGAGAATATTTTCTTCTCCAATATGGTATCCGCATGATTCCACCGCAGTCGGGGATAACTCACCCCATGGTTTTATAGATGCAACCTGAGGCGGTCAGCATTGTCAACCAGCACTTGTGAATTGTTATTCATCATTACAAGAATTGATGGTGGACCAGCACTTCTGAATTGTAAAATTATATTAATTTCTTTTATACAATTTTAAAGTTCATATAAAAAAAATTTGGAATTCAATATTTTTCAATCTTGAGAATTAGAATTATTCCTAAAAAATTCAAATTTGAAAATTAAATTAGCGGATTTTATAAAACTTGAAGCATACTAATGAAAAAAACACATAATTAATCAGACTAGAGACGTTGGAGAAATTATTTGTTTTAATAAATTAATGGACAAGTATAAAATATCTAATATGTTATATATCAGAATAATAATATTCACATTCATTATTAATAAATTATAATATTGATACTTTAGATAGTATTTTTTGTTCATTTGGATATATATACTTTATATATATTTTGTCAACTATAACCTAGATTCTTGTCTCTAAACCTCACTCAAATTATCACAACCTGTAATGACTAATGATGTATCGAAATCAAATGGCCCTATAGAATAAGGCAAGAAAGTTCCGCTCATAAAAAATAAATATTTAGAATATTTATGTATATATATATATATATATTGCATATATATATTGCATATTATAATATCTAACATATAGAAAAGATACATCCTATGGTTAAAAATTGGGTCTTATTAGAAAATCAGGAGAACTAATATATATATATATATAAGAAATCTATATAAACTTATGTAGATACGTATTATTTATTATTTAGTTTCCAATATATTTGTGGAGTGGGAACCTTTTCTTTCTTGCTCTTGCGTATACCTAAATATTTTATTCATATCCCATTAGAATAAATTAAACAATATATATCTTTAGGATACATATGATAACTTGATTTTCATATGAATTCTTTCCTTTTGATCACCCTAGTACACCTACGTATATTTATAACCAGGGTAACCCAGTTTTATACCGTATTTTTTAAACGGAGTTTTGCACTTTCGAATATATCCCCGTGTCTTTGAAGCTCAAATATACGTATTGTATTTGTTGTGCGTCCGTGATTCGTTGTTGNTGGGGTCGAATTGTTGATGCAAGCTTCAAATGATTCTGGTTGCTGCCTTTTCGGGGACGTTGTTTAACCTATGTGACTGAAGGTGGGGGCAGGGCTAGAACTGATCTGGCTCTACCATACCAGTTCCGAACCAGTAAAGAATAAAAGGCTACTGATGAATAACCATCGTCATATTTATGTTGTATTAGGTTATCTAGGGTTTCATTTAAATAGGTGTAATGAGGCAAAATCAGCTGAATGATAGAGAATATTTTCTTCTCCAATATGGTATCCGCATGATTCCACCGCAGTCGGGGATAACTCACCCCATGGTTTTATAGATGCAACCTGAGGCGGTCAACATTGTCAACCAGCACTTGTGAATTGTTGTTCATCATTACAAGAATTGATGGTGGACCAGCACTTCTGAATTGTAAAATTATATTAATTTCTTTTATACAATTTTAAAGTTCATATGAAAAAAATTTGGAATTCAATATTTTTCAATCTTGAGAATTAGAATTATTCCTAAAAAATTCAAATTTGAAAATTAAATTAGCGGATTTTATAAATTTGGGTATAGAATATACAGGATTTTATAAAACTTGAAGCATACTAATGAAAAAAACACATAATTAATCAGACTAGAGACGTTGGAGAAATTATTTGTTTTAATATATTAATGGACAAGTATAAAATATCTAATATGTTATATATCAGAATAATAATATTCACATTCATTATTAATAAATTATAATATTGATACTTTAGATAGTATTTTTTGTTCATTTGGATATATATACTTTATATATATTTTGTCAACTATAACCTAGATTCTTGTCTCTAAACCTCACTCAAATTATCACAACCTGTAATGACTAATGATGTATCGAAATCAAATGGCCCTATAGAATAAGGCAAGAAAGTTCCGCTCATAAAAAGTAAATATTTAGAATATTTATGTATATATATATATATATATTGCATATTATAATATCTAACATATAGAAAAGATACATCCTATGGTTAAAAATTGGGTCTTATTAGAAAATCAGGAGAACTAATATATATATATATAAGAAATCTATATAAACTTATGTAGATACGTATTATTTATTATTTAGTTTCCAATATATTTGTGGAGTGGGAACCTTTTCTTTCTTGCTCTTGCGTATACCTAAATATTTTATTCATATCCCATTAGAATAAATTAAACAATATATATCTTTAGGATACATATGATAACTTGATTTTCATATGAATTCTTTCCTTTTGATCACCCTAGTACACCTACGTATATTTATAACCAGGGTAACCCAGTTTTATACCGTATTTTTTAAACGGAGTTTTGCACTTTCGAATTTATCCCCGTGTCTTTGAAGCTCAAATATACGTATTGTATTTGTTGTGCGTCCGTGATTCGTTGTTGTCCGCCCCCCTCGTCAACGCCGCCTCGCCGGAAAGCCATATTGCGCCTATCGCTCTGCCGTTCGTGACACCACCGTTCTCCTCCGTACATCCGTAATATTGTCTCCCTTTTCCGACAGGCAAGTATTTTAGTTTGTAGTTTACGGTGTTTAATTAATATATTATTTAAATCGTAATGTTTTTAGTTTGTTTTGGTGTTTATGATATGAAATATTGATATATTTTTTGTTAGATGAAGTCAATGATCACATATGTATTAACATGTGGTCAACACCGGTTATACCAACCATGAGTTGTGATTTGAGGAATGTTTATCTTTTCCCTTGTCATATAAAAGGAGTGCTAATCTCCTTTGTTTCAATACACCAACACAACATATATTTCTATCTTCTCTCATTATATGCATTCTCTAGTGTATATTCAATTGTGAATATATATTGGTAGTCCGGTTTTATCCGGTACTGGAGTTTCCTCGAATTATCGATCCGATTTTGGGTTTAATTTCTTAACATTTTTTTATAAAAAAATTTGGTGTTTTTTATATAAACTAAACCTCAATTAGAATGAATTAAACAATATATAAATACATACATATATTTTGGATATATTATCACCATATAAATATCTTTCCTTTTCTATATATATATATATATATCAATAATAATCAACAGTTTCCATCAAAACTTGTTCAGGCTTGCCGTATCAAACTTCTCTTATATGAAGATGAATAATGAAGGCAATGTATCGAAATCCAATTGCCATGTAGAATTAGGCCAGAAGTTCACCGAGAAACATAATAAGAGTATGCAAAGCAAGGTTTCATTCGGAAAACGTGATCTCTTGGATCTCTATAAATTTAAGAACACGTTTTTGCTATGAAAATTATATTCTAAGTTTTTTCTATTGTTTTTTTTCAGATGACATGTCGATGTTACCTTTGAGTAAAAGACGACGGACAATGGCAATGGAGAGGGAAAAACCTCTCCCCGACATCCCTAACGATATTATTGAAAGTAAAATCTTCTCCAAGTTGCCCGTAACTAAGGTTTATGCAATCACCATATTATCCAAGAGTTTCATAGGTGCATGGGGTTTCTGCTCTGATATTAACTTGGATAGAAAGTTCTCATTAAGGGTCTCTTGTGAGCAATACAAAGATATCATAAACGACATTATATTGGGTCATTATGGAGTGGGTTCTCATAGATTTCAACTCTATTTTAATCCTATGGGTAATGAGGATCTTATGAAGACATGGATAAATAAAATAGCAAATCTAGGGTTTAGAGAAATCTATATCAAATTTTCTCGGCGCAACTATGCTAAACTTGTATCCAACAATTTGACAAGTATTAAATTTCCCAGTTGTCATCCTATTCCTAAGCCCTCTGACACCCTTCACAACTTACTTAATTTGACGCTAGATAAAATCACTATTACTCAGCAGTTGATCGATGGTGTTTTTGAAGCATGCAAGTCATTGCATTCCTTGAAACTTATTGAATGTAAGACTAAAGATGGTGATAATCTTCAGTTTAGGGCACAAAATTTGAAGGGATTGCAGGAGATTGTGTTCAAGCAATTTAGAGATCCAATGGGAAAGACCCTAAAGGATATTTTTATAAATAGCCCCATTTCTTTAAAATGCCTCCAGTTTTCTAAACGTAACTTTGATGTTGCGCTTCGAATGGTTCCAATGACATTTGATGATACCATCATTCGTAGCTATGATCGTTTGTCACGATTTGTGCATCGAAAACTTTGGTTGGATAGTGATTTATCGAGTGATTATTTGTTGGTCCCAAAATTTGGAATAAAGGTAATAATTGTTTTTGTTACATGTGTATCATGACAATGTGTATTATATCTACTTGTTCCAGGGACTTGATATTGATACAAATGTACCCGTGCCATTTGATTTGGATAGAGGTTTATGGGATGCAAAGAGAATTCCTTTTCATTATATTTTATGGAATGTTGAGGAATTTCATTTCCATGCCAAACGCAACTCAGTCGACTCTTTGCATATTGTAACCTTTATTTCGAGATGTTGGAAGATCAAAAAGATATTTATCGATGTAAGTAATTGTGTTTGGTTAAATAATAATAATAATAATATATTTATTATTGTTACAGTTGGAACAAGTGTTCTCCAACTCCCAAGTGTCATATAGTAGTTTTGCCAGGGGATTCGAGATGCCTGTCAAGTTTGAGAAGTTGGAGTATGTGAAGATAACAGGGATGAAAAATTACTATAACCATCGTGTATTGATTAATTTCTTGGTGGAAAAGTCCAAACCTGGATTCACAGATTTCATCGTAATCAAAGTTAAAGGTAATAATACGAAGTTCCAGGAATGGGTCCATTGTTACGAATATGATTCCAATATATATTCATAACTCCAGACGTATGAGAATTTATTTACATTTTGTATAACTTATTTTTAATTATTAATAATATTTTAAATTCATGTTTCTTCATTTTTTTATATACAAACAATATCAAATAAAATTATAAAAATATAGTTATCACATTATTCTGATGGTTAAGAATAAAATATTTAATAGGATTTTAGTATTTTGATATAAAGTAAATACTGCTTTTAATTATATTATTTTTTTAAAAATATAATAAGTAATAAATAGATCATATTGTCTATATCAAAATGAAATTTCAAATCGATATAAAAATGTATAAAATTTTTAATACAGATGGATTTAAACTAGAGAGATTTGTGTATTGATTCGTGTTAGAACTTGATAAATTTTAGAATATAGTATTTGTTAAAAAATGCAATTGAACAACACTAGAGAAAATCCGCATAAAATCTACAAAAAAAGATGACAAATATCCGAATGATAACTTTATAGCTTCACTTTATTGGTTTATATGCATTGAACAAGTAAGATGAAAATGAGTTTTTTTGCCAAAATGTCCACTTAAATTCTCATACTTTGCAAAAATGTCCATGTAATCATATAAGTTGCAGAAAATTTACTTTTTGCATATTTAAAATATGTAAAAATGTAATCATTATATTAATAGCTTATTTTATTCTTTTGTTTGTTTAATTTCATTTAAATATGATAATTGAATTAATATTTTCTTAATTTTATAGGGTAGAATTATAGTGTTACTTAAAATTTCATTTACTTATTCAAACTTAAAGGCGACATGGGAAAACTTAAAGCAATATTAATAATGTTAAGCAACATGGCAACCACCACAATTTCAAATCTAATTATTGAATATTGATATTCCAAAGTTAGCAATAAAAGAAGAATTGGAGAAAAAGTTGCAGTTTTTTTATAAACATTATCAATAAAATAAATTATTAATATAATATTATATACTTATATTTTTAAATTTGCAAAAGTAAATTTGTACAGAATTATTGATACATGGGTATATTGGTGAAATAAATAAATTAAGGGCATATTAGCAAAAGAGCCATAAGGAAAGGGCACTAAATCAAAGAAAAAACAAAAGGTATAGGATTTTGACACGTGTTTAGAATCCACCACATGTACATAATATTTCAGTGGATTTTTTGTTGTTATTTAAAAGAGTGTTTCTTATTTTAGTGTAATTAGGGTTCTTGTAACACTTTTCACATCAATTTTCATTCTATAAATACCCAACTCTTTCCTATAATTTTATAAAACATTTGCATCATCTTGTCTACAACAACTAATCTCAATTAAGGTATAATTTATTTTTTATAGATATTTGTTATAATGATTTTATTTATTTATTTGTTATATGTTTCAATTATTGTTGAATATATTGTTGAATTATTTGACATTCATTAATATCAATTAAGGCATAATTTATTAATTGTATATATGTTACGTAGTTTTATTTACTTATTTATAAANTGTTTTCATTATGCATAAACAAACAGAATGAAATGAGGGTTCTTTTCTAATCCCAATATGATACCACATTTTAGCGAAGATAACATGTTTGTAAATTTGTATGACTGAACATTTTATGATTCTTTTAGTGAAAGCCTTGAATGAAATAAAGTCATCGCTTGGGTGGAGAGTATTATACACATGGGTGGGAGAAGATCCTTGTGGAGATGGCAATTCTCCACCGTGGTCCGACGTCACATGCTCGATAATAAGTGAAAGTGACTACAGAGTAGTCAAAGAACTGTGAGTCCCCATCATGTGTTTCTTTCTTTTATAAGTAACAAATTTGCTAGCTAATGTAACTTTCATTTTATATCGATAGGGAAGTTTATTCAGTTTCACTTGTTGGTCCTATTCCACTTGGAGTTACCAATCTGATCGACCTTACAAATCTGTAATTTCCTTTATTAGTTGTATGCATTAAACAAGTGACATCTAATTAACTTTATGGGAGTTTTTGAATGTTACTGTTAATTGTTTTTATAGGGATCTTCACAATAACAAACTTACAGGGCCAATTCCTTCGGAAATTGGGCGATTGAAGCATCTTAAGACACTGTATAATACTGTCTTATTACATATGAAACATATAAGTTATCGTTGTCCTAATTCATATTTTCTGTTGTTTGTTTTGATTAACTAGAAACTTGAGGTGGAACAAGCTGCAAGATGCAATCCCCCCCGAAATCGGACAACTAAAGCGACTAACGCATCTGTAGGTTCATTTTACCGACTGTTTGGTTTTAAGACATAAATCTTTTATATGTCATGATCAAATATTGATTTTGCAGCTACCTGAGCTTCAACAATTTTAAAGGTGAAATCCCAAGAGAACTAGCAAATCTTCATGAACTCCGTACCTTATAGCTGCATCACAACCGTTTAGCCGGCCGAATCCCTCCCGAACTGGGAAATTTGCAAAATCTACGACACTTGTAAGATTTTCTTGGATGTAGTTGAGCATTGTTGAAATATTGTCTAATATATATCTATTGTGGAAATAGAAATCTTCTGATTTATAAAAGAAGTGATATCACGAGTAATTGGCTTATGTGAAACATTTTCAATGTGATTCACTGCTCTTATACACTGGGCTACACCGATACTTTTTCGGTCCATTGAATCTTGAATTTTTACATGTTATCAGAGCTATAGGATGGATTTCGGATTGGTCCGTACCGATTTAGACAGAAAAAACTTTGGTAGAAAAGTGCATCGTACTTAGGCGACAAAAATAGATCGATCTATGATACGAGCACTACCGAGCATATTGAACAAATCTGAACTGGACCAATGCTAGTTCAACTTGAGGGGGAGTGTTGAAATATTGTCGTACATCGATTGTGGAAATAGAATCTTCTAGTTTATAAGGTAAGTGATATCATAAGTAATTGACTTGGGCCAAACTTTTTTAATTGATTCACTTCTCTTATGGACTTGGCTACACCGACACTCTTTCGGCCCATTGAATCCTTAATTTCTACAAGAATTTCTACATCATATAAAGTTTGATTATTTCTTCAGGGATGTGAGGAACAATCACCTTGTTGGGACCATAAGGGAACTCATTCGCCTAGAAGGATGCTTCAGATCGCTTCGTAACTTGTATGCTCAGATCATCTCACATTTATCGCAATTTTTCAATGAAAAAATGCTGTTATTTTCAGCAATGCAACCAATACAGGTACTTAAACAACAACAACATGGGAGGAGGCATTCCTTCACAGCTTTCAAATCTAACCAACTTAGAAATCTTGTAAGCTTTCTTCATTGCATTTATGCTCATTCATTAAGCCATACAATTGAAAAATCAAGCATTTTTGTATTCAGATACTTGTCCCACAACAAAATGTCGGGTAACATACCATACGGCCTTGCTCGTATTCCTCGATTAAGTCGCTTGTGAGTGTTATTTCGTTGCATAAAGTCGAAAAAGACGATACTTTTTGAGATATTTCGTGGTTTTATAGGTACTTGGATAACAATCTGTTTATTGGGAGAATTCATGGTGTGTTCTACAAACATCCATTCATCAAAGAAATGTGAGTTATTCATTATGGTGTTTGTATTATTATTGCTATAACATTCCGTAAACGGAAACTTTCATTACGAATTCGATTCGGATTTGATCAGAGTATATGAAATCATGTGTTGTATAGTCGTATTTGGAAGCTTAAATTGAGCGATCGAGACCAGAAACACACATTTTTTTCCTACCATATGGCGAGCTAACAATCACTTTACAAGATGTTTCTCCTATATGGGGAATACCGATTAGGGGTATTGCTATCACTGGTAGACGCAATAGTAGGAGTGTGTTGGAGTGGATTATGTTTTGCATGTTGACTTTTGGTTATGCTCCTGAGATCGAAGACTTTTGAACCCTTTATTTCTCGGTACGGGCTTTAGGGGACTTTGCGATTCAGCGCTCGACATCACCGTTGCAATCACATGAAGAGGTTATTCAACTAGCTCAGACTATATGTCTGTTGATCGTGGTTGTGTGTCTGTACTCGCGAATTTATATTGTAAGTTATGTAAGGGAGCGCTCCGCGGAGTTACATTAGGTTGGGCATTTCGGCTTATTCAGGTACTTATTGTACATTTAAAACTTTCTATATTTTG
Organism: Utricularia reniformis; assembly: GCA_009725065.1. Lineage (NCBI taxonomy): Eukaryota > Viridiplantae > Streptophyta > Magnoliopsida > Lamiales > Lentibulariaceae > Utricularia > Utricularia reniformis. Next base: position 19,614 of record RWGZ01001667.1, on the reverse strand, counting down.
ATATAATATTAATGAATATTATTCTATTTATAGATTTGGGCGTGGTCACGAATATCATCTATTACATATTAGATAATCAGGAGAATTACTATATATATAAGACATCTATGTAAACTTATGTAGATACGTATTATTTCAATATATACAAATTATTTAGTTTCCAATATATTTGTCGAGTGGGAACCTTTCTTTGTTACTCTTGCATAGACCTAAATATTTTGTTCATATCCATTAGAATAAATTAAACAATATATATATATATATATGATAATACCTTGATTTTGATATGAATTTCTTTGGTTTTTATCACCCCCAGTACATCGACGTATAATAACCAGGGTAACCTAGTTTTATACCATATTTTTTAAACGGAGTTTCATACCTTTGAATTTCTCCACGTATCTTTGCAGCTCAAATATACGTTTTGTAGTTTATGGTGTTTATTTAATATATTATTTAAATGGTACTGTTTTTAGTTTGTTTCGGTGTCTTGATATAAACAAACTAATTTGATATAATTTAATATAAAATAATTTGGTGTTTTTGAATTTTGATATAAACTAAACCCCAATTAGAAAGAATTAAACAATATATATAGATATGTTTTGGATATATATTAATTATCACGATATAAATTTCTTTCATTTTATATATATATATATATATGGGGAAAAATGAAGATGATTAATGAATAATGAAGCCAATGTATCTGAACCCAATTGCCAAGTAGAATTAGGCAAGAAAATCACCAAGAAACGTAATAGGAATATGCAAAATATGGTTTCTTTCCGAAAAGGTGATCTCTTGTATCTCTATAAATTTTAGAACACGTTTTTGCAATGAACATTATATTCTGATTTTTTTCTATTGTTTTGTTCGGATGACATGGCGCTGTTACCTTTGATAAAAAGACGGCGGATAATAGCTAGAGAAGAACCCCTCCTCGACATCCCTAACGATATTATTGAAAGCAAAATCTTATGTTCGTTGCCGGTGACTAAGATTTATGCTATTACAATATTATCCAAGAGTTTTAGAGGTGCATGGGGATTTTGCTCGGATGTTAATTTGGATAAAAAAATTGTCATCAAGTGTATCTAGTGAGCAATACAAATTCATCATCAAGGACATTATATCAAGTCATTCTGAAGTGGGTTCTCATAGATTTCAACTCTATTTTAATCCTTTGGGAAATGAGGATCTTGTGAAGACATGGATAGATAGAGTAGTGAATCTTGGGTTTCGAGAAATCTGCATCAAATTTTCTTGGCGCAACTATGCTAAACTTGTATCCGACAATGTAACCCGAATTAACATTCCAAGTTGTGATCCTATTCGTAAGACGTATGACTCCCTCCACAACTTACTTAATTTGACGCTCGATAAAATCGCAATTTCTCAGCAGTTGATTGATGGTATAATTGCTACTTGCAAGTTATTGCATTCCATGAAACTTATTGAATGCTATGGGGATAATGTTGAGTTTAAAGCACAGAGTTTGGATGGATTGTGGGAGATTGTGTTCAAGCAATACAGGGATCCAAGGCGAAAGCAACTTGAGGGTGTATTTATTAACATTCCCCCTTCATCGAATTGCGTCTAGTTTTCTAAACGTGACTTTGATGTTGCGCTTCGAATACTTCCGGTGCCATTTGATGCTAGCATTATTCGTAGCTATGATCGTTTGTCGCGATTTGTGCATAGAAATCTTTGGTTGGATAGTGATGTATGGAGTGATTATTTGTTGCTCCCCAAGTTTGAAATAAAGGTAATAATTGTTTTTTTACACTTACACAAAATGATTCTTTGAGCATGACAATGCCCATTATTTTTACTTGTGTGTAGGGACTTGATATTGATGCCAATGTAGAGGTGCCATTGGATTTGGATAGAGTTTTATGGGATGCAAAGAGAATTCGCTTTCATTACATTTTGTGGAATGTTGAGGAATTTCATTTCCATGCCAAACGTGACCCTGACTATTTGAACATTATAACGTTTCTTCCAAGATGTTGGATGATAAAAAAATCTTTATAGATGTGGGTTCTTAATCTTTATCATAAAACCAATATATGCTTATTATATCATAACATTATGCTTGTTTGTTATTGTAACATTTTGAACCAATACTTTACGACTCCAAAATTTCGATTAATAGTTTTACGAGATACCCGTCAAATTTGTGAAGATAACTGGGGTGCAAAAATACTATCAACATACTATAGTGATTAATTTCTTGGTGCACATGGTCATACCTATCTATATTCACGGATTTTATCGTAATCAAGGATCCATTGTTACAATTACAATATAAATGACTCCATTGTTATTATTCGAAATTATGAATATTTATTTATTTTTAAATTTCACTTTTTTAAAATCAAAATATTGTATTTCAACTAATCTATTTAACCCAAACTAGGGGTAAAACCAACTAAATCTGTTGGGGTGAGCCGAGGTCGGTTCGATATCGAAACACTAACAAATCAAACTTAAAAAAGTAATGAACCTAGCATTAGCTAGTAAATAAAATTATAATATTTATATATTATAAAAAAAATTATATTATTATTATACTAATAATAATATATGTCTAGCGGGAGCCGGGAAGCAAATGAGGTGGATAACTCAAATTACTTTATCTATATGTTCTAAAATTGGACAGGAAATACGAACCCTTCATTCATTCGGCATGACTCGTTTTTGTAATTTTAAAGTTTTTTAAAATTATTTAACTTATGTATATTGTATTTATATCCATTAAATAGAAAAATATATATAATACAAAAATTCAAAAACACCAAAAAATGATAATTTCTGTCGTCAAAATCGTAGTTCTTCAAATCCATATCTTCGAATTTTCTTGCAAATGATTCGAAATTCATTGGTGTGCGTTTTTCATCTTCTACTCAAAAAAATCATTAGAAGTTGTTTGTGTAATACAATAATATAGAATAATAAAATGAATATCTTATTCAATGTTGTCTTCATTTTTATAACTTCTTTGGGGTAATAAGATACCAAATCATCATAACATAATCTATCTAGATATTGAAGATTCAAATATGAATTTATGTCATGTGTATGACTTTAAAACATAAAAAATAGTTAACACTAAATCAGACTGATTTTCCTGTCAATTATTTATCAAATCTAGATAAAAGTACTACATTTAACTTTAAGAAAATAAGAATAAAGGAATATATAAATAATTTTTGGTGTCAATTATTTAAAAGTGGGTATATATTATTTAAATTTTATAAATTAATTTATATTAATATTTCTTGGGAGTAGAGTTGAAATGATTGGAATTATAGTTTTTATAAAATTTAAGTGCTAACAAATAAATAAATTAATGGACCCACATGATCTTAAGCATGGCTTATTCTCTCTCTGCAAACTGCTCAGTACTCCACCGAACATAGCTTTATATAAATGTCTATAGATGTGGCAGTTTATTAGGGAATTACGAATTGATTTTTTTCAAGAAAGATGCAGTATCAGCGACGGCTAGCCTCGAGCAGCGTGTCACTCAAGCGTTGCAACAAATATCGAATCTACGTTTATGGGTTTAGTAAAAAAATATACAGGAAAGAATTGAAACAACTTCTTGAAAATGTTTTCCGACGGTGGAAAAGATTGATCGCCCCACGATACTCCGTGAAGAGAAACGTCGGGTAAGTTAATTATGTTTCCAAAATTTTACTGTATTCTTGTATTCTGAAATCTTGTTGTGATGTAGAATGGCTATAATCGATTTTAGAAATAAAAAAGATTTTCTGAACGGGATGAAGTTTAATGGAAAGCGCCTGTGCGATGGAGGAATTTTATCAGTGATGAACAAGCGTAGACGTAGAGGACATTTCGTTGATTTTAAAAAGAATTTGTAATATTCGGTGTTCCTTTGAACTTGTATGGCTTTCTTTGAAGAATTGCTTTTACTGCTATATCGGGAGTTACTTGCTTGACGTACAACAGATAATGGATTTGTTTCTGTCATTTGTTGTTGAATTTTTTTAATGGCTCGATAGAGTTATTTGATAATAATGATCAAATAAAAATAGTATGGGGTCGAATTGTTGATGCAAGCTTCAAATGATTCTGGTTGCTGCCTTTTCGGGGACGTTGTTTAACCTATGTGACTGAAGGTGGGGGCAGGGCTAGAACTGATCTGGCTCTACCATACCAGTTCCGAACCAGTAAAGAATAAAAGGCTACTGATGAATAAACATCGTCATATTTATGTTGTATTAGGTTATCTAGGGTTTCATTTAAATAGGTGTAATGAGGCAAAATCAGCTGAATGATAGAGAATATTTTCTTCTCCAATATGGTATCCGCATGATTCCACCGCAGTCGGGGATAACTCACCCCATGGTTTTATAGATGCAACCTGAGGCGGTCAACATTGTCAACCAGCACTTGTGAATTGTTGTTCATCATTACAAGAATTGATGGTGGACCAGCACTTCTGAATTGTAAAATTATATTAATTTCTTTTATACAATTTTAAAGTTCATATGAAAAAAATTTGGAATTCAATATTTTTCAATCTTGAGAATTAGAATTATTCCTAAAAAATTCAAATTTGAAAATTAAATTAGCGGATTTTATAAATTTGGGTATAGAATATACAGGATTTTATAAAACTTGAAGCATACTAATGAAAAAAACACATAATTAATCAGACTAGAGACGTTGGAGAAATTATTTGTTTTAATATATTAATGGACAAGTATAAAATATCTAATATGTTATATATCAGAATAATAATATTCACATTCATTATTAATAAATTATAATATTGATACTTTAGATAGTATTTTTTGTTCATTTGGATATATATACTTTATATATATTTTGTCAACTATAACCTAGATTCTTGTCTCTAAACCTCACTCAAATTATCACAACCTGTAATGACTAATGATGTATCGAAATCAAATGGCCCTATAGAATAAGGCAAGAAAGTTCCGCTCATAAAAAGTAAATATTTAGAATATTTATGTATATATATATATATATATTGCATATTATAATATCTAACATATAGAAAAGATACATCCTATGGTTAAAAATTGGGTCTTATTAGAAAATCAGGAGAACTAATATATATATATATAAGAAATCTATATAAACTTATGTAGATACGTATTATTTATTATTTAGTTTCCAATATATTTGTGGAGTGGGAACCTTTTCTTTCTTGCTCTTGCGTATACCTAAATATTTTATTCATATCCCATTAGAATAAATTAAACAATATATATCTTTAGGATACATATGATAACTTGATTTTCATATGAATTCTTTCCTTTTGATCACCCTAGTACACCTACGTATATTTATAACCAGGGTAACCCAGTTTTATACCGTATTTTTTAAACGGAGTTTTGCACTTTCGAATTTATCCCCGTGTCTTTGAAGCTCAAATATACGTATTGTATTTGTTGTGCGTCCGTGATTCGTTGTTGTCCGCCCCCCTCGTCAACGCCGCCTCGCCGGAAAGCCATATTGCGCCTATCGCTCTGCCGTTCGTGACACCACCGTTCTCCTCCGTACATCCGTAATATTGTCTCCCTTTTCCGACAGGCAAGTATTTTAGTTTGTAGTTTACGGTGTTTAATTAATATATTATTTAAATCGTAATGTTTTTAGTTTGTTTTGGTGTTTATGATATGAAATATTGATATATTTTTTGTTAGATGAAGTCAATGATCACATATGTATTAACATGTGGTCAACACCGGTTATACCAACCATGAGTTGTGATTTGAGGAATGTTTATCTTTTCCCTTGTCATATAAAAGGAGTGCTAATCTCCTTTGTTTCAATACACCAACACAACATATATTTCTATCTTCTCTCATTATATGCATTCTCTAGTGTATATTCAATTGTGAATATATATTGGTAGTCCGGTTTTATCCGGTACTGGAGTTTCCTCGAATTATCGATCCGATTTTGGGTTTAATTTCTTAACATTTTTTTATAAAAAAATTTGGTGTTTTTTATATAAACTAAACCTCAATTAGAATGAATTAAACAATATATAAATACATACATATATTTTGGATATATTATCACCATATAAATATCTTTCCTTTTCTATATATATATATATATATCAATAATAATCAACAGTTTCCATCAAAACTTGTTCAGGCTTGCCGTATCAAACTTCTCTTATATGAAGATGAATAATGAAGGCAATGTATCGAAATCCAATTGCCATGTAGAATTAGGCCAGAAGTTCACCGAGAAACATAATAAGAGTATGCAAAGCAAGGTTTCATTCGGAAAACGTGATCTCTTGGATCTCTATAAATTTAAGAACACGTTTTTGCTATGAAAATTATATTCTAAGTTTTTTCTATTGTTTTTTTTCAGATGACATGTCGATGTTACCTTTGAGTAAAAGACGACGGACAATGGCAATGGAGAGGGAAAAACCTCTCCCCGACATCCCTAACGATATTATTGAAAGTAAAATCTTCTCCAAGTTGCCCGTAACTAAGGTTTATGCAATCACCATATTATCCAAGAGTTTCATAGGTGCATGGGGTTTCTGCTCTGATATTAACTTGGATAGAAAGTTCTCATTAAGGGTCTCTTGTGAGCAATACAAAGATATCATAAACGACATTATATTGGGTCATTATGGAGTGGGTTCTCATAGATTTCAACTCTATTTTAATCCTATGGGTAATGAGGATCTTATGAAGACATGGATAAATAAAATAGCAAATCTAGGGTTTAGAGAAATCTATATCAAATTTTCTCGGCGCAACTATGCTAAACTTGTATCCAACAATTTGACAAGTATTAAATTTCCCAGTTGTCATCCTATTCCTAAGCCCTCTGACACCCTTCACAACTTACTTAATTTGACGCTAGATAAAATCACTATTACTCAGCAGTTGATCGATGGTGTTTTTGAAGCATGCAAGTCATTGCATTCCTTGAAACTTATTGAATGTAAGACTAAAGATGGTGATAATCTTCAGTTTAGGGCACAAAATTTGAAGGGATTGCAGGAGATTGTGTTCAAGCAATTTAGAGATCCAATGGGAAAGACCCTAAAGGATATTTTTATAAATAGCCCCATTTCTTTAAAATGCCTCCAGTTTTCTAAACGTAACTTTGATGTTGCGCTTCGAATGGTTCCAATGACATTTGATGATACCATCATTCGTAGCTATGATCGTTTGTCACGATTTGTGCATCGAAAACTTTGGTTGGATAGTGATTTATCGAGTGATTATTTGTTGGTCCCAAAATTTGGAATAAAGGTAATAATTGTTTTTGTTACATGTGTATCATGACAATGTGTATTATATCTACTTGTTCCAGGGACTTGATATTGATACAAATGTACCCGTGCCATTTGATTTGGATAGAGGTTTATGGGATGCAAAGAGAATTCCTTTTCATTATATTTTATGGAATGTTGAGGAATTTCATTTCCATGCCAAACGCAACTCAGTCGACTCTTTGCATATTGTAACCTTTATTTCGAGATGTTGGAAGATCAAAAAGATATTTATCGATGTAAGTAATTGTGTTTGGTTAAATAATAATAATAATAATATATTTATTATTGTTACAGTTGGAACAAGTGTTCTCCAACTCCCAAGTGTCATATAGTAGTTTTGCCAGGGGATTCGAGATGCCTGTCAAGTTTGAGAAGTTGGAGTATGTGAAGATAACAGGGATGAAAAATTACTATAACCATCGTGTATTGATTAATTTCTTGGTGGAAAAGTCCAAACCTGGATTCACAGATTTCATCGTAATCAAAGTTAAAGGTAATAATACGAAGTTCCAGGAATGGGTCCATTGTTACGAATATGATTCCAATATATATTCATAACTCCAGACGTATGAGAATTTATTTACATTTTGTATAACTTATTTTTAATTATTAATAATATTTTAAATTCATGTTTCTTCATTTTTTTATATACAAACAATATCAAATAAAATTATAAAAATATAGTTATCACATTATTCTGATGGTTAAGAATAAAATATTTAATAGGATTTTAGTATTTTGATATAAAGTAAATACTGCTTTTAATTATATTATTTTTTTAAAAATATAATAAGTAATAAATAGATCATATTGTCTATATCAAAATGAAATTTCAAATCGATATAAAAATGTATAAAATTTTTAATACAGATGGATTTAAACTAGAGAGATTTGTGTATTGATTCGTGTTAGAACTTGATAAATTTTAGAATATAGTATTTGTTAAAAAATGCAATTGAACAACACTAGAGAAAATCCGCATAAAATCTACAAAAAAAGATGACAAATATCCGAATGATAACTTTATAGCTTCACTTTATTGGTTTATATGCATTGAACAAGTAAGATGAAAATGAGTTTTTTTGCCAAAATGTCCACTTAAATTCTCATACTTTGCAAAAATGTCCATGTAATCATATAAGTTGCAGAAAATTTACTTTTTGCATATTTAAAATATGTAAAAATGTAATCATTATATTAATAGCTTATTTTATTCTTTTGTTTGTTTAATTTCATTTAAATATGATAATTGAATTAATATTTTCTTAATTTTATAGGGTAGAATTATAGTGTTACTTAAAATTTCATTTACTTATTCAAACTTAAAGGCGACATGGGAAAACTTAAAGCAATATTAATAATGTTAAGCAACATGGCAACCACCACAATTTCAAATCTAATTATTGAATATTGATATTCCAAAGTTAGCAATAAAAGAAGAATTGGAGAAAAAGTTGCAGTTTTTTTATAAACATTATCAATAAAATAAATTATTAATATAATATTATATACTTATATTTTTAAATTTGCAAAAGTAAATTTGTACAGAATTATTGATACATGGGTATATTGGTGAAATAAAAAAATTAAGGGCATATTAGCAAAAGAGCCATAAGGAAAGGGCACTAAATCAAAGAAAAAACAAAAGGTATAGGATTTTGACACGTGTTTAGAATCCACCACATGTACATAATATTTCAGTGGATTTTTTGTTGTTATTTAAAAGAGTGTTTCTTATTTTAGTGTAATTAGGGTTCTTGTAACACTTTTCACATCAATTTTCATTCTATAAATACCCAACTATTTCCTATAATTTTATAAAACATTTGCATCATCTTGTCTACAACAACTAATCTCAATTAAGGTATAATTTATTTTTTATAGATATTTGTTATAATGATTTTATTTATTTATTTGTTATATGTTTCAATTATTGTTGAATATATTGTTGAATTATTTGACATTCATTAATATCAGTTAAGGCATAATTTATTAATTGTATATATGTTACGTAGTTTTATTTACTTATTTATAAATTATTTATTTATTTATTTGATATATATTTCTATTATTGTTGAATATATTGTTAAATTATTTGAAATTTTTAAATTTAAATTAAGGTATACTTTTTTTTATATATGTTATGATAGTTGTATTTATTAATAGATTATTTATTTGATATATTTTTTACTTATTGTTGAATATATTGTTAAATTATTTGATTGTTTAATTTCAATTAAGCTATAATTTATTTTTGGTATCTATGTTTTTGTAGTTAAATTTTGTTATTTATAGTTAAATTTATTTTTTTATTTGATGTATGTTTAAATTATTGTTAAATTATTTGATTCCTTAATTGAGGTATAATTTATTTTTGGTATATATGTTTTTGTAGTTTTTTTATTTAGATATTAAAATAAGTTTATGACGCAGACATGAATCGTAGTCGTCGCACTCGCCTAGCAGTTACGACAAGAACAACACATTAGCAGTTGTATTATGAGAGGTGAACCTGGTTCGAAAATAAAGTTTAAGCTCGAAGAATATTACTTGAGCAAATTGGGACAATTGGACAATAGGGTAATTCAATATTTGATTGACTAGGGTTCTACGGTGTTACAAAGACCACATAGATGAAATTGGACTCTCGTATGTTGGCCGCTTATATTGAGCGATCGAGACCAGAAACACACATTTTTTTCCTACCATATGGCGAGACAACAATCAATTTACAAGATGTTTCTCTTATATGGGGAATACCGATTAGGGGTATTGCTATCACTGGTAGACGCACCAGTAGGAGTGTGTTGAAGTGGATTATGTTTTGCACGTTGACTTTTGGTTGTGCTCCTGATATCGAAGACTTTCGAACCCTTTATTTCTCGATACGGGCTTTAGGGGAATTTACGATTTAGCGCTCGACATCACCGTTGCAATCACATGAAGATGTTATTCAACTAGCTCGGACTATATGTCTGTTGATCGTGGTAACAATTGTATTGCGTTTATAATTGGAAGAATTCAATGGGGATGAGTTGAGGGTCTGCTGTATTCACGAATTTATATTGCGAGTTATGTAAGGGAGCGGTCCATGAAGTTACATTAGGTTGGACATTTCGGCTTATTCAGGTACATATTGTACATTTAAAACTTTCTATATTTTGATATAATATAAATGAATATTATTCTATTTATAGATTTTGGCGTGTCACGGATATCATCTATCACATTATTAGAAAATCAAGAGAATTACTATATATATAAGACATCTATGTAAACTTATGTAGATATGTATTATTTCAAAATATACAATTTATTTAGTTTCCAATATATTTGTGGAGTGGGAACCTTTCTTTGTTACTCTTGCGTAGACCTAAATATTTTGTTCATATCCATTAGAATTTAAACAATATATATCTTTAGGATACATATGATAACTTGATTTTGATATAAAGTACACCTACGTATATTTATAAAATGGATAACCCAGTTTTATAACGTATTTTTTAAACGGAGGTTCGCACTTTGAATTTCTCCCGGGGTCTTTGAAGCTCAAATATACGTTTTGTATTTGTTGTGCGTCCGTGATTCGCTGCTGCCCGCCCCCCTTGCTGGAAAGCCATATTGCGATTATCGCTCTGCCGTTCGTGACACCACCTTTCCCCGCCGTCCATCCGTAAACATTGTCTCCCTTTTCCGACAGGCAAATATTTTAGTTTGTAGTTTACTGTATTTATTTAATATATTATTTAAATTGTACTGTTTTTTAGTTTGTTTTGGTGTTTTTGATATGAACTAATTGGATGTTTTTTATATAAACTAAACCCCAATTAGAATGAATTAAACAATATATAAATACATACATATATTTTGGATATATTATCACCATATAAATATCTTTCCTTTTCTATATATATATAGATATATCAATAATAATAACAGTTTAAATCAAAACTTGTTCAGGCTTGCCGCATCAAACTTCTCATATATGAAGATGAATAATGAAGGCAATGTATCGAAATCCAATTGCCATGTAGAATTAGGCCAGAAGTTCACCGAGAAACATATGCAAAACAAGGTTTCATTGGGAAAAGGTGATCCCTTGGATCTCTATAAATTTAAGAACACGTTTTTGCTATGAAAATTATATTCTATGTATTTTCTATTGTTTTTTTTCAGATGACATGTGGATGTTACCTTTGAGTAAAAGACGGCGGACAATGGCAATGGAGAGGGAAACCCTCTCCCCGACATCCCTAACGATATTATTGAAAGTAAAAGTATCTCCAAGTTGCACGTAACTAAGGTTTATGCAATCACCATATTATCCAAGAGTTTCATAGGTGCATGGGGTTTCTGCTCTGATATTAACTTGGATAGAAAGTTCTCATTAAGGGTCTCTTGTGAGCAATACAAAGATATCATAAACGACATTATATTGGGTCATTCTGGAGTGGGTTCTCATTGATTTCAACTCTATTTTAATCCTATGGGTAATGAGGATCTTATGAAGACATGGATAAATAAAATAGCAAATCTAGGGTTTAGAGAAATCTATATCAAATTTTCTCGGCGCAACTATGCTAAACTTGTATCCAACAATTTGACAAGTATTAACTTTCCCTGTTGTGATCCTATTCCTAAGCCCTCTGACATCCTTCACAACTTAGTTAATTTGACGTTAGATAAAATCACTATTACTCAGCAGTTGATCGATGGTGTTTTTGAAGCATGCAAGTCATTGCATTCCTTGAAACTTATTGAATGTAAGACTAAAGATGGTGATAATCTTCAGTTTAGGGCACAAAATTTGAAGGGATTGCAGGAGATTGTGTTCAAGCAATTTAGAGATCCAATGGGAAAGACCCTAAAGGATATTTTTATAAATAGCCCCATTTCTTTAAAATGCCTCCAGTTTTCTAAACGTAACTTTGATGTTGCGCTTCGAATGGTTCCAATGACATTTGATGATACCATCATTCGTAGCTATGATCGTTTGTCACGATTTGTGCATCGAAAACTTTGGTTGGATAGTGATTTATCGAGTGATTATTTGTTGGTCCCAAAATTTGGAATTAAGGTAATAATTGTTTTTGTTACATGTGTATCATGACAATGTGTATTATATTTACTTGTTCCAGGGACTTGATATTGATACAAATGTACCCGTGCCATTTGATTTGGATAGAGGTTTATGGGATGCAAAGAGAATTCCTTTTCATTATATTTTATGGNATTGCATTCCTTGAAACTTATTGAATGTAAGACTAAAGATGGTGATAATCTTCAGTTTAGGGCACAAAATTTGAAGGGATTGCAGGAGATTGTGTTCAAGCAATTTAGAGATCCAATGGGAAAGACCCTAAAGGATATTTTTATAAATAGCCCCATTTCTTTAAAATGCCTCCAGTTTTCTAAACGTAACTTTGATGTTGCGCTTCGAATGGTTCCAATGACATTTGATGATACCATCATTCGTAGCTATGATCGTTTGTCACGATTTGTGCATCGAAAACTTTGGTTGGATAGTGATTTATCGAGTGATTATTTGTTGGTCCCAAAATTTGGAATAAAGGTAATAATTGTTTTTGTTACATGTGTATCATGACAATGTGTATTATATTTACTTGTTCCAGGGACTTGATATTGATACAAATGTACCCGTGCCATTTGATTTGGATAGAGGTTTATGGGATGCAAAGAGAATTCCATTTCATTATATTTTATGGAATGTTGAGGAATTTCATTTCCATGCCAAACGCAACTCGGTCGACTCTTTGCATATTGTAACCTTTATTTCGAGATGTTGGAAGATCAAAAAGATATTTATCGATGTAAGTAATTGTTTTGGTTAAATAATAATAATAATAATAATATATTTATTATTGTTACAGTTGGAACAAGTGTTCTCCAACTCCCAAGTGTCATATAGTAGTTTTGCCAGGGGATTCGAGATGCCTGTCAAGTTTGAGAAGTTGGAGTATGTGAAGATAACAGGGATGAAAAATTACTATAACCATCGTGTATTGATTAATTTCTTGGTGGAAAAGTCCAAACCTGGATTCACAGATTTCATCGTAATCAAAGTTAAAGGTAATAATACGAAGTTCCAGGAATGGGTCCATTGTTACGAATATGATTCCAATATATATTCATAACTCCAGACGTATGAGAATTTATTTACATTTTTTATAACTTATTTTTAATTATTAATAATATTTTAAATTCATGTTTCTTCATTTTTTTATATACAAACAATATCAAATAAAATTATAAAAATATAGTTATCACATTATTCTGATGGTTAAGAATAAAATATTTAATAGGATTTTAGTATTTTGATATAAAGTAAATACTGCTTTTAATTATATTATTTTTTAAAAAATATAATAAGTAATAAATAGATCATATTGTCTATATCAAAATGAAATTTCAAATCGATATAATAATGTATAAAATTTTTAATACAGATGGATTTAAACTAGAGAGATTTGTGTATTGATTCGTGTTAGAACTTGATAACTTTTAGAATATAGTATCTGTTAAAAAATGCAATTGAACAACACTAGAGAAAATCCACATAAAATCTACAAAAAAAGGTGACAAATATCCGAATGATAACTTTATAGCTTCACTTTACTTGTTTATACGCATTGAACAAGTAAGATGAAAATGAGTTTTTTTGCGAAAATGTCCACTTAAATTCTCATACTTTGCCAAAATGTCCATGTAATCATATAAGTTGCAGAAAATTTACTTTTTGCATATTTAAAATATGTAAAAATGTAATCATTATATTAATAGCTTATTTTATTCTTTTGTTTGTTTAATTACATTTAAATATGATAATTGAATTAATATTTTCTTAATTTTATAGGGTAGAATTATAGTGTTACTTAAAATTTCATTTACTTATTCAAACTTAAAGGCGACATGGGAAAACTTAAAGCAATATTAATAATGTTAAGCAACATGGCAACCACCACAATTTCAAATCTAATTATTGAATATTGATATTCCAAAGTTAGCAATAAAAGAAGAATTGGAGAAAAAGTTGTAGTTTTTTTATAAACATTATCAATAAAATAAATTATTAATATAATATTATATACTTATATTTTTAAATTTGCAAAAGTAAATTTGTACAGAATTATTGATACATGGGTATATTGGTGAAATAAAAAAATTAAGGGCATATAGCAAAAGAGCCATAAGGAAAGGGCACTAAATCAAAGAAAAAACAAAAGGTATTGGATTTTGACACGTGTTTAGAATCCACCACATGTACATAATATTTCAGTGGATTTTTTGTTGTTATTTAAAAGAGTGTTTCTTATTTTAGTGTAATTAGGGTTCTTGTAACACTTTTCACATCAATTTTCATTCTATAAATACCCAACTCTTTCCTATAATTTTATAAAACATTTGCATCATCTTGTCTACAACAACTAATTTCAATTAAGGTATAATTTATTTTTAATAGATATTTGTTATAATGATTTTATTTATTTATTTGTTATAAGTTTCAATTATTGTTGAATATATTGTTGAATTATTTGACATTCATTAATATCAATTAAGGCATAATTTATTAATTGTATATATGTTACGTAGTTTTATTTACTTATTTATAAACTATTTATTTATTTTATATATGTTTCAACTATCATTTATATTTATGACTTTTTTGTTGATCTAAAGTCTAAACCAAGTTTAGAGAATTTTCTTACAGAGATAAACTAAAAAAGGGGCACAACTACCGTGGGATAGTTAACAGAATGTTAATAATCTCGGATTAGAATCTATAAAATAATGAATTTTAATGTGGATAATCTCAAATATATACATAAAATTGGAAGAAATACAATTAGGCAACTAAACCCGAATTAGAATGAATTAAACAATAAGTAAATATATATATATATATATATATATACATATCTTTTGGATATATTATCAGGATATGAATTTCCTTCCTTTTCTATATATCAATATAGAAAATGTATATAATGATCACAATATATATCAATTTTGGTACATAATGATCAAAATGTTCTTGATAATTCTTAAATTAAATTTATAAATTAATGAAAGAGTGAGTCTAGAAAAATTGGTCGGAGACTGGATTATGAATAATGGATTATGTGTCGGAATTGCATTTAAAGATAGAAAGTGGTGACGGATTGAGTCGAGAATGATTGAATTTTGAAATATTATAAGGGTATTTTGGTCATTATGTACAAAAATTGACATATATTGTTAATTGAATGAAATCAAATGTATTATTCAAAATCGAGAAACCAAAAAACTGTCACAAGATGTAACTTGAGGGACTAAAAGTGAATTGAACTCTAATAATATTAGATGGGGACTCAATTATAAAACTAAATTAATATTTGTTCATATTCAAACATATGAATTAGAATTAATTATATATATACTATAACTTGATTGGATAAGATTTTCCTTCCAAAGCCAAAATAATTATGTTATATAAATATATTCCGTGTAACACAATTTATTAGGTTTTCGTTCTGAAATATGAAACTTGCGGCTGGGATTTCACTAATTCTCTCCATGGCTTTGCCCCGTCTTCTTTATTTTTGAAAACACTGAAATTGTTAACCATTAAATATATCTTGTAGATCTAATCCCCTACTGCATTTTCAAACAATCTATTATGTCTTCGTTGTAATTTAAAATATATAACAAAAATATTTCCCCTTAAATCAGGCCCAATACGATGCTCGATGTAGGCGGATGGATGGAATCACTCAACGCTGCAACAGGAAGACAGGCGCTATGGTAAGAGGCTACTTGTTATATATATAGCGTGTTAAGTGCTTCTTTCCGGCCTTTCCTACTTCGCCTGTAGCGGATCTTTTGAGTTCTTGTTCTACTTCCAATTTCTATTGTTCACTCATTCCTTTTATTGAACATAATGATGCGAATAGGGCTTTTTAATGAGTTGAGGTCAAGCACCTTACAATCATTGTCACTAGGTGCTAACAAAGACGTTATGTTACAAAGTTCCGCTAATGCGAAGCCCATTACGGAACTTGATTTCCCGACGGAATTGGGGTTTCTCTGTATAACCTTGCCGCTGATTGTTTAGGGAACTGTTGAAAAGATAAACCGTTTTCATTGCCACTTTTAAATTTCTAATGTTGATCAACCTCAGAAAGAGAGGCACTATAGGGAACTGATTATTTGATTAGTGTATTTTAGCCGTTTATTTTGAAGGTCTGTAGTTACTCTGTAAGTTAAGTTATTATTCTCTAGTTCATTTACTGACTTTTAGTTTTAAAATGCTTACTATTGAAACTCTGATGGTATTGAGGTATATGTAAGTCACTGGATTTTAATTCACAGGTAAAGCTCATTTAATTTCTCTAGAAGGCCAGCTTTCCAAACTGGAATTCGTAGATTTGGACATCATCTAAATCTAGGTGTTTTTTCTCTTGAGAATTTCGTTTGTTGAGAATTGTAGGTGCTTTTTCTCTTGGGACAAATTTCTCTTATGAATATGAACGGAAGTGGAGTCAGAGTCAGAGCCAGTGCACTACCCCCACGTGAACTGAATGTTCAAAAATTTATAGAAGCCAGGGCTCCTGAACTGGTGTCTCTTCACTCCATGGTAGCCAATCGTTTAGATAATGATTTTCCGTTCCAAAGGAGTAAAAGGAGGAGAACTGGTGGTCATGATAATCGAGTTGGAAGAAATTTTCGGAAAAAAAGAAAGGTTGTGGAAGGCAATATCGAAAGGGGCAATTTCGATGAGAATGGTGAAAGAAAATTATGTCGTCGGATTCGGAGGCGTATTGAACTTAAGAAAAATTCGATAAGTGGATTTGTTACTTCAGGGGATGGGACTAAGAGATTGAGAACTCATCTATGGCATGCTAAACGATTCACAATGGAGAAGCTATGGGGATTTTATGTTCCTCTTGGTCTTCACGGGAGGTAATTTATCGTCGAAATCGCATCACTTTATTTGTTATTTCATCATTGTAGTAATCTTGTAACTTGTTTCGTGCAGAGGTAGAGGTTCGAGGGATCTTCTGAAGAAATTAAAGCAATCTGTTCTTATGCATGACATGAGTTATAGCAGTTGTGTCGAGATGGAAGGACCGGAGGTAGGTTCCTCTTTATTTTATATGATAATCAATCGTTCTTTGACAAATGTAGTTGTCATATTTTCACCTTTTTATGACTGTGATTGAGCTTTTTATCACAATTGAAAGAGCATAACTTGTAGCTATGTTTTATTCTCTTATAGGAAATGCTTACCACACTTTTGGATTCTTTACTAGTGCCTACTCCATCAACATTTTGTGTAGGGAATTCACATGAAGTGCATTCTGGATCTGCCTTTGGAATTGCCATGGTAAATTTAACCACCTCTTTCTAAATTTTCCAACTTTACATGTTCATGTTGTTATATGTTTATTTTGTATTTTTTGCTTCACAGCTTCATGATCCTGAAAAATCTCATCATCCACCCATTTGTCCAGTGTTCTTCATGTGGAGACCGCTTAAGCAGGTTGCCGAAAACAGCTCAGATGTAGACTCATGCAATAGTGAAGGTGTTATCCGACAGGTTTGGGTGTGGATACATACTTCGGCTTTTGAAGAAGCATATACTGCATTGAAGTTTTCATGTGAAAGAATGGTAAATACTATTGAAACTATGATGACATTGAGGCATATGTAAATAACCTGGTTTTAATAGACAGGAAAAGCTCATCCAATTAGTTGTGCTTCTCTAGAATGCCACCTTGCGAAACTTGAATTCGTAGGATCCAAAGTGCTCCCATTGCTGCAAAAGATGCTTGTTCCTGCTGACCGGTAACAACCTAAAACATGTGAATATACTTTATAAGCATGATTTTCGGTATTTATGATATCTTATGGCTGCATTGTAGTGAAGACTCTTGGCACCTAAACAAGTGCTCAACTGAGATTCATGGAGACAAGTTATCCGCAAGTCAAATCCCCACATTTTCAATTGTTCCTTTGGTTGTCAAAGATCCTCGTCGATTGAATAAGGAGCCTAGTCCTATACGAAAACCACTTGGTGCCTTAAAGTGTGCCTTGAACTGTGCCTTGAACGTTGAAGAGGAAGATATTGCATCAGTTCTTGAGGATAAAGCTACAGATTCATTTGAGTCCATTGATTTGTGGGATATCAGCAAAGGGCTTTCATGCCCTCCCATGGAAGAAAATACATTGTGTTTAGAAAAGCATAATCAGCGCAAGGAGTTTCTTCGCCTAGTAACTGGAAATTCTGAGCCGAAAACTGTTTCCCCTGAATACTCCAGCGTTTGCCCTGTTTTGCTTTTGATAAATGGTTATCATGAAGATTCAATTACAAGGTAAAATCCGCTATTTGACTTCTTATTTACACGTATTTATTTCATGAACTATGCTCTGAATATACAAGCATTTGTATTCTACTTAACATTTTTCAGTTAAAAAATGTAGGTGTTCTGTAATTCTGCCTTTGAGTTGGGCAAAGACATTTTGGAATGCTTTCATTTCTGCTGGTGCTCATGCTATAGGCCTAAGGGAGAAGCATTGGGTTTCAACTGAGGTAGCACAACGAATTTCGATCTATTTTTCATGTTCTATATTTTGTTTCTTCATCTCTTTCAGCTTGGACTGCCATTCTTTCCTTGGGATTTTCCTGATTGTTCTGCATACTCAAATTTAATGGCGAATGAGGCAGCTTCATTGGATCATAAAGCAAGCCTTCTTCCCGCTTCGAAGAGGCCACCCGAGTTTCCCGTTCCTCCTCCTTGGAACTGTGTGCATCTCAGTCTCGGCACAATAACTAGAAATTCCAACGAAGACAATGACGAAAATCGCAGGGCTTCGTTCGATGGCATTGTGGGAAGAACTTCGACTATGATCCGTAAATTCATATCGAATTCTGAAAGCCATATGTTTTTGTTTCCAAATGATCAAAAGAACAGCTTGCCTGAGCAAGAATCGGTTGCTCCGAAGCCACAACTCACCGAATCATGTTGCTATATTCGTGTCTTCTTGCATTCTTACAAAGAAGGCGTTTTCGAACAAGGAGCAGTTGTCTGTGCTCCTAATGCTTCTGATTTAGCTTTGTGGACAAAAAGGTTTCTTTTTCTACCATGTTTTTTGTTGAAATATTGTGACATCATGAGTAATTGGTTTCACCTAAATTTTTCAACGTAATTCACTTCTCTTATGCATTGGGCTAAACTAATATTCTTGGTCCCGTGAATCTTGAATTTTTACATTTTTGCTTATTAATATGTTATTTG